>JAOXJP010273934.1:0-19968 GCA_025762735.1 Platanus orientalis
TTGGCCATTTTGTGTTTTCAATTCTAGGAATTTTGATCTTTCCACTCTAGTGGTTAGACCGTTTATGAGCAGCCTTGCTTCGATACCAATTAAAAGTCCAGTTTTATCCTAGACGGGAGTAAATAGGATTTCTAAAAATTCTTTCTAATTTACCCTTAATTAAAATTCCAATTTTGGATGTTATGATAAATCTTGGAATTCAATACACTTAAAAATATGCTTCAATTATTATAATTACAAGTGCAATGCAATGGCAATTTGTAATTTTGATCTTTCAATTACTTTAAGCTCCTACTCAATTGCAAATGTGAAAGATCATATATGAAATGATAAACATGTCATGTAAAGATAGTAAGAAGAGACAATTCACACCACAAGCAAACACACAACACAATATTTAAAGTGGTTCGGCACTTAGGCCTACATCCACTTTCAAAGCTCACTATTGAGCTACCAAATTTTATTGAGATTGAATTACATAACAATCAAGGTTAATATTCTAAAACTTATTACTTTTAAAAGCAAGTTCTACTCCCAGTGTCTCCAATGGGAGAGGTCTATACCCAGTGTCTCCGGCGGGTATGGTCTATACTACCAATGTCTCTGGCGGTAGTGCTATGGTCTACACCTAGTGTCTTTGATGGGTGGTAAGGTCTCAAATAAATGAATTTAATACAATTTACCTCACAAGGCTTGTGCATTGGTTATTGCACATGAAGGTGGTTGCTCCTTTATTGAGCTAGTGTGTCAATGTGTGCCACCAAGCTTCCAAGAGTGCCTCTTTGCTTCTTAGAGCTCCTCATAAGGGTTTACTTAGGAGTAAACCCTTCACTTCGCTTCCCTCTTCTTCTTCTTCAAGTATAAAGTGCTGGAAAAGCACTTAAACGATCTTTGATCTTCAATCAAAGCTCATTAGAATGAGCCTTTGGTAGTTAAGAGATATAAATGCCTTAGCTCTCTCCCTTCCCTTTTAGCTCAACATGGTTTTTTGTGTTCTTGAGTGTTAGAGAACTCATTTGAACCTCTCTCATACTTATAGGGAACAAGCACAGTCGTGCATCCTTAATATGGCATTTACCCCAATGGTAAAAAAATTGCAAACATTGATCTTTATTTTTTTTAAATTCTGCAATGGGGGATCAATCCGATAATCGGATTGATCCATGCAATTGCAGACGTTGATCTTTTTTTTTTAATTCTGCAATGGTGGATCAATCCAGCTTTATCAGATTGATCCACATGGATCAATCCGACATCCCTTGATTGATCTGGTGTCTCAATCTAAGACACCCGAGCCTTGCTAGATCGAGGATCAATCTGCTAAGTGCTCTAAGTAGATTGATCCAACACCCTCTGGATCGATCCAATTCTCTTGTTTTTCTGCCAATTAGCCTTAAACCTACTCTCACTCACATGGGAACCTATGTAGGTGGCTTGGGTTGGTTCATAAGGATGTGCAAAGGACTTTTGATCCTTTTAACCTATGTCTATTATAATATAGACTTTTACAAACCTTCCTTGAGCTTGATGAACCTTTGGTCTTCAAGTCTTTGAACCTTGGAAACTTGGGAACGGATCCATCCTTGGCTTCAAGTGTTTGGAGCTTGTCTTTCTTCTTGGAAACCAATCACTTGATGATTATAGACATGACTAAGATATGCAATGTGCTCTTGCCATGCCTAATATACTACTCCATGTATTTTACAAATTATGGAATTGACAATTAACATTAATAAACTGAGTTCTGGTTTAGATGTTTCCAAGAAGCTTGGAAAAGGACGTAGCCAAGTGGTTCATAGGTCAGGACAAGAGAGATATAGGAACATAGAGGACTCTGACTAGGGCATTGACCACTTTCGGCTCAACCTAGAAATGTTACTCACTAAAGAAGAGATTGAGGGGATGCACTCCCATGATAATGAAGGGATCAAGGGCTACGTCTACTGATGGAGCCAAAGAACTTCAAATTTGAAGCACCCTATGTTAGAGGAGGATATGATCTTTACCTTCTTGAAGACCCTGAGCCTGACATACCAACTGATACTTCTCACTACCTCCACAAGAAATTTTGCTGAGGTCATTAACAAAGCCATCGGCGTCTAATTAGCTATCAGGACAAGCCTTGTTACAAAAGTAACCACAGTTATCCCTAGTACGAGCAGGACAGACCTGATAAAAGTCACAGTAACTCGTCCTAAAAGCAATGCTATGTAGAACATTGAGATTCCCCAACCCACTCAAATTAGCGATTACAACCATCAATAAATAGTAAATTTTCCAACCATGGCACGACTACCCCTCGATGCGCAGTCAAAGTCACAATCAAGATTCATGTCTATCATATTTGAGGATATGAAAGAAAAAGATTTACCCCACTATCTTATTCGTACAAGTATGTCATGGATTATCTTGTGAGTAAGGGGCTCTTACAACTCTTGGAACCAAGACCCCCTCCTAACCCACTACCCCTTTGATATGATGCCAATGAACATTGCCCCTTTCACCAAGCACCAAGTCAACCTATAGACCAGTGCTTCATCTTAAAGCACTATATCTAAGACCTCATAGAGGAGGGGAATGTATCGTTTGGTCTCCCAACAAACAACCCACCGAACTTCAATATCCTTCAGAGCCCTCTCCTACCACATCCACCATCTAAAGGGACCAATCTGATAGAGGTAGGGATTCAAAAATTTAACCTGACAAGTTTTATCACCAAAATTGGTGATGCTAAACCTGTTATAATTGTCCTAGAATAAGACACTGTACTTTACCTAACCCTTATCGACCCCACTGACCTCACCACAGAGAAAATTCTAGCTTTATAGGGAACTTTAGAAGAAGAACCCCTTTCACTACTTTCACTTGACAATGAGCTAGAAGCTCGTTTCATGGATGAACCCTTAACCTACTACTCCCCACATACCTAAACTTACTACATTCCCCCTCCACCCTTGAAACCATTTCCACCATCTTTATATACCTTTCCCCCACCTATGTCCCATCAACCATAATCAACAACCATTCCTTCCATTGTAAACATTCCCCTACCACCCACTGAGCCATATGAATATAACAGGGTCCCTTATTACTATGAGGATGGGGTACGTGAATCTCACTTGGGTTTATTAGTAGACAAGGTGGCAAACCTCATTGGTCTCATTACCCATTCAGGCAAGATCACGAAACTAGCCATTATAAATTTGTGCCAAGATTCTGCCCAAGGGAAAGGAAAGGTAGGGTTGGGATCAGAGAATAAGAGAGAACAACAAGAAGAAACATAATAAGAGTTACTAGAATAGAAAATGGTCAAAGAAGAAGAAGATAAGAAAGAAAATGAAGTATTTAAGGCTACAATCCATAAGTCCCGTTTGTTTCTGGTGGAATAGCTAGCTAAAACCCAAGCCAACACTTCTATCTTAGGGCTTTTGGTTACGTTTGCCCCCATAAGGATAGGTTTCTAAACATCTTCAAAAGAACCTTTGTAAATGCCTCTATAACTACCAATAGACTAGAAAACATGGTAGGAAGAGTGGCTATCCCTCGAGTGATCACTTTTGCTGAAGAAGAAATCCCAAAAGGAGATGTAAGCAATAAGGCTTTGTATGTCTCAGCTCACCATCAAGACATGTGTATTCCTTTAATCTTGGTGGACAATTGATCCTCACTGAACATATGCACCATGGCTACATTAGAATCACTCTTGATCCCAGTGTAAAGCCTCCATCACAATTCATGTGACATCAAGGCCTTTGACAACACGGTAAGACAAGGCCAAGGTGAGACCAACATACCCCTTGTCATGAAAGGGAGAATGTTTAGTGTCTGTTTCTAGGTGCTCAACATTCCCTCATCATTCACTATGCTACTAGGAAGGCCCTAGATCCACTAAGTCAGAGCTATACCATCTTCCCTTCATAAAAAAGTTAAGTTCCTTATAGCGGATGAGGTGGTAACCTTGCTAGCAGACTAGGATGTTCTAACCACAGCCAGTCAAAGAGTGTTGCAGTATGAAATCTCCAAACACCAAAAACATACATGTCTTATCAGTTTGAGATGGTTTATACCAAAGAAGAGGTAGTAGAACAGAAGAAGAAAACCAAGATCCTCCCCCCAAAATTCATAATGATGGCCAAGATGAGGTTTAACCCTAGTAAGGGGTTGGGTAAGCACCTCCAAGGCAAGAAGGAACTAGTAAAGGCAGTCTATAAACACTCTCAGATTAGCCTCAACTTCAAACCAGAACTGAAACATTGGGGCAAGAAGCACACAAGGGTCAATTTTAAAGTCCTTGAGAAGACCACCATGAGTCCCGACTATCTGGATGATCCCAAACTTGAGGAAACCTAGAACCTCATTTCCCCATGGGCCTCACCAAAAGCTAGCCCAGAAAATTCATATGGCATAACTCCTCTATTTATCCCCCTCCTAAGAACTCTAAGTCATCAATTGATCAAGACTGAATCAAGATACTCCGTCCACCTCCACTACATTCAAGTGCGTGCCAACACATTCCTTCTTTCAGTAATTTGCCATATGTTCTTGAGATTGGCGAGAGTTTTACTCCCACCACCTCAAAAAATAGGTAAGACAATGTGGTATCTCTAAGTTTACTCTCCTTGCAATGTGACGATAAGGAGACACTTCAACAAATAATTTCCAATATAGAGTTGGACTTAAATTAGATCGACCTCACACAGGTCAACCAACAAGAAGATGGAGTCCTAACCGACACCAAAGAGTTGCTAAAGCTCATGGAAGAAGACTCAAGCTTGAACCAGGTTGGTTGCTAAAGATCAACGCCGTGACATGCAATGTCACTCTTTTTATATTCTATTTCATATTTTCTTTTCACCTTGTAATAAGAACTACATATGACTTGATCCCTACCAACTCAAATGTTAAGGCATTCAATCAATGCAAATGTAAGGGGTACATAGGCAACCTGAGACACAACTTTGGGTCCAGTCATCTTTCAAAAATCCTTGTTTCCTTTTTGTTCATTAACCTTGTAAATAAGAACTACATGTGGCTTGATCTTGACATACCAAAGTTTTTAGCATGCAACCAGTGCAAGAAAAGTTAGGTATGTAGGTAGTCTAAGAAGAAACTTAAAGCTTAGCTACTTTCCAAAAATATATATGTGTGTATGTAAAAAAATAAAATTGGCATCCCTAAAGACCAAGAACCACGTGCAGCTTGATCCTAAATGACCACTCTTTCTTGCATTTAACCAATGCAAAAACAATGTAGGGTACGTAGGCATCTTGGAAACAGTTCCAAGATCAGTTGCTTTCATTTTTTAAGTAACAATACCCCTTTTCATGTATACTTTACTAAATTCTTTCTTCTCAAAAACTACTCAGGAAGAGTACAATTGCAATGATGAGGAATTGATGCCACAAGAAGTCATTGACACTTTTGAATGTCAAGAAAATAAAAACCTTCCCATAGTAGAAAACCTTCAAGAAATAAATCTTGGGTCCAAAACTTCTCCCAGAATGATAAAAATTGTGACCCCTAGTACTTTAGAACTGGGACATGCTCTTATATGTTTACTTTGAGAATTCATTGACATTTTTGCATGGACCTATGAGGACATGCTCGATCTTGATATAGAACTTGTTGTTCACAAACTCCCCACGGATCCAACCATGCACCCCATCAAGACAAAACCTAGACATCTTCGATCTCAATGGTCACTTAAGCTTAAAGAAGAAATCCAAAAACAACTTGATGTCAGTTTCTTACGTTCCGTTTCATACCTCCAATGGTTAGCAAACATTGTCTCCATCCACAAAATGGACGAAAAGGTCTGTATATGTATTGATTATTGAGACCTAAACAAAACCAGTCCCAAAGATGATTTTTCTTCGCCTCACATTGATGTTTTAATTGATAATCTACATATCTGTGATTTAATCTTCCTACTTTCATTTATAATTTGTTTTCATATTAATTAAATTGAATAGGAAGAAAATGTTCTATGATGACAAAGTGTCTGTTGTGTTTATGGTGAACTACAAACTGACACATTGTGTTTGGGGTTCAAAAAAGTGTTCAGGTGTAAAAAAAAAAAGAGACCAAATTAAAAAACACATCATGTGTCAATCAATGGCACGCCTACATATGCTTATGTCAACACAAACAATCATTCTCTAGATGACTATTTTCCATTACAATTGATTGTTTCTTTATTGCCAATGCCAACTTTAGGTTTCCTTACAATGTTAGGTGGATTGAAAAACAGATCTTGTATCCAACACTACTTTTGCACAATATACTTGTGGCAACTTAGCCCTAATAAACTCAGATTACTTTTCTTAAATTGATCCTTCATTAATTTTAGTACCTTCAAAAGTGTTAAGCAATTAATGCATCTCCATTAATGAGAAAAATAGGTCTTAGAGAGATTACATTGAGATCAATTTTCCTTGCAAAAGCTTTACCTATACATACCTGCTCAATGCTTCAATGTTTAACTGTTGGTACCACCTTGAAAATTCTCTTATGGATGAAAGGTATGTATATTTTTGGCTAACTTTGAACACTTCCACTAAAATGGAGACACGAGGCATGTTTCTAACAAGGATACAAAGTGGGATAATTTTGTCAAGGCACGTCTCATGATATTTGGTGTACAACGAACATGGGTCATCACCTACACAAAGTAGATCAGGACTGGCTTATCCTTAATGGATGGATACTCTATGTATAACCAAGTCAAAATGGCAGTTGAGGGCAGAGAAAAAACAACATTCACCACTCCTTAGGGAATTTTTTGCTACAAGGTCATGCCTTTTGGCCTCAACAATGTCGGAGCAGCATATCAAAGGACTATGACTGCCCTCTTCCATGACATAATATATAAAGAAATGGAGGTCTATGTTGATGACGTGATCATCAAGTCATGTCATCGCTAAGATCATCTAGGACACCTATGAAAGTTGTTCGTCAGATTGAGATAGTTCAAGTTAAAGTTAAACCCAAGCAAATGCATCTTCAGAGCTTCACAAGGGAAATGGCTAGGCCTCATCATTAGTTAGAGTGGTATAGAAGTTGATCTTGCTAAGGCTAAGGCCATCATTAAAATGCTAGCCCCACATACTGGAAAGGAGGTCTACAACTTTTTGAGTCATATTCAATATTTCAGTAGATTTTTTGCCCGGTTGACCCCCATCTATAAGCCTATTTTCAAGCTTCTAAGGAAGAATTCTCCTATTGAAAGAAACAATGATTGTCAATTTGCTTTTAAAAAAATCAAGAACTATTTGTTGAGCCTGCCAGTCCTTGTCTCTCCAGAACTAGACGACCCATTGATTTTATATCTCACAATACATAGCAACTCCATTGGTTGTGTTCTGGGACAACACAACAAATCAGGAAAGACAGAGCAAGCCATCTACTACTTGAGAAAATGGGTCATTGATTATGAGATCAAATATACCCCTCTTAAGAAAACATGTCTTACTTTGGTATACGCAACAAAGAGATTGCGACATTACTTCTTATCATACAAAGTTTTCTGATTTCTCGAATGGATCCGATCAAATATCTTTTCGAGAAACCAGCCACAATAGGAAGGACAACCTGATGGCTCATGGTGTTGTTTAAGTTCAACATATCTTTTATTCCACAAAAAGCAATCAAGGGACAAGCCATTGCAAACTTTCTAGCTAACGACCCAATTGATGAACCCCTGTCCTCTAGTCTTGATTTTCTAAATGAGCAAATATTATACATTGAGGTAGAACAGACCAAACTAATATGATGGAAAATGTGTTTTGACGAAGCAATTAATCAAAGAGGGAACAATGTTGGAGTGGTACTCATATCTCCTACAAATGCCCTCATTCCCATTGTCGGTTGCCTATGTTATCTATGTACCAATAACATTACAGAATATGAAGCTTGCATTGTGGGCCTAAAAACTACTATTAATTTGGGCATCATAGAGCTTGAAGTTTTCGATGACTCATCCCTAGTCATCCTCCAAGCCACTAGGGAATGGTTAATCAGAGATGAGAAGTTCTTAGATTATCATGATTGCCTTTAGGCTTTATCCAAAAATTTTGAATACCTAAGCTTTAGTTTGGTGGCCTAGAACATAAATCAGTTTGCAGATGCATTAGCCACACTTTCTTCTATGATTGACATGTCTCACGATTCTTTAATGAGACCCATTGAAGTTAAGTAGAGATCAAAGCCAGCCCATTGCCTCCAGATTATAGCAGTGGATCCAAATAAAGAGCCTTGGTTCTTCGATATCAAGAAGTACCTTAAAGATCAGACAATCCCCTTTATAGCCTCCTAAAATGATCAATATACTTTGCAAAGATTGGCCACACACTTTGTCTTACACGGAGGTTCCTTATACAAGAAATCCCTACATTATATCTTGCTAAGGTGTGTAATCGAATGTAAAGCATCAACTATTAATGAAGATATCAATGGCAAAGAATGTAGCCCACACATGAATGGGCTCATGCTAGCCAAAATGATTCTTCGTTTAGGCTTTTACTAGTCAACTATGGAAGCTAATCGTTGTAGTAATGTGAAAAGATGCCACACTTGCCAGTCCTATGTCAATCTCATCAAAGCACCGTCTTCAAAGTTATATAATTTGACTACACCTTGGCCATTCTCCATGTGGGGTATCGATGTAGTGGGACCCATGCCTCGAAAGGCAGCTAGTGGACATCAGTACATCATAGTGGCTATCGACTTCTTCACAAAATGGGTGGAAGACATATCCTTGCCTAAAATCACAATAAAAAACACAACAAGGTTCATAAGTAAGGACATCATTTGCTAGTATGGTGTCCCTAGTAAAATTATCATAGACAATGCTACAAATTTCATGGGGAAAGACCTCAAGTTATTCTGCCAAAAATTTAAGATTCAATACCATCGATCATCTCCTTATAGACCTCAGATGAATGGGGCAATAGAAGCTACCAATAAGAATCTCAAGAAAATTCTTCAAAAGATGACTGCAAATCATTCCAGTTGGCATGGAAACCTACCATATGCAATATTAGCCAATCAAACATCCATCCACACTTCCATTGGCTCTACTCCATACTCTCTGGTCTATGGGACATAAGCCATCTTACCTATTGAAGTAGATATTCCTAGTCTCAAAATCTTGCCCGAAGCACAAGTTCTGGAGTCAGAATGGGCACAAATTCATCATGATTAGTTAAAACTCATTAATGAAAAGAGACTACAAGCAATCAACAATGAACAAGCCTACCAAAGTCATATGGCAACCACTTTCGATAAAAGGGGTAAACCCAGAGATATAAAAGAAGGTAACGTTGTCCTCAAAAAGCACCTCAAGGACAACCCCAACCAAATTATTTAGGGTCTTTCATTGTCAAGCAAAAATTCTCTAGTGGTGCTTTACTATTAGGAAACATGGATGGAGAGGATTTTCCCAGATTTATCAACTTAGATCAAGTGAAGAGATATTTCACCTAATTTGTGTAATCTGACTTATGCTGAGAAAATCTTAGAATAAAAAGGCATTTGACTAATTTATGCTGAGACATCTATTCTCATGTTAAACTCCCCTCAAATTGTCATTCCTGTTGGATAAAAATAATGGTTCAAAGAAAAGAAAAAAGAGAGAAAAGAAAAAAAGAAAAAGAGGAAACTATGATCCCCAACAACATGTAAGAGATTTGCTAGAGAATTTTATAAAGAACCATGATTTGCTTCCAACATGGTATGATCTTCTCTTTCAAAAAGGGGAATTTCTTGGTCTCAATCAAAGTACAAGAGATTTTGTAGAGAACCATAACCTTCTTCCAAACATGGTATTCATGTACAAAACCATAATCTTCTTTTCAAAAACAACCAAATTTTGTATAAAATCATGATCTTGTTCCACAATATGTGAACTCTGTAGGAAAACCCCAGAATATCCTTTCAAAATTATGCCTTGCAAAATTATTCAGATCCCTTAACATTTTAAGAAGTTTTGAGCACAAGTCAAAGTACAACATCAGGCCTTTGATCAGATTTTGACAAAGTATAAATCACCCTATCCAGAAAACCTAGACCCAGACCTGTTTATATAAATAGGGACAAAAAAAAATATTCAAAGCTTAAGAGTGAAAACTAGAAATGGCATTCTAACCTAGGCTTGTTAGTATTCCTACTAATAGGAGCAATAAAGTTCAAACTTGGAGTGAATACTAGAAATGGCATTCTAAGTTATCCATCTTTCAACATCCAAATATAGCAAAGGCAAAGGGAAATCTGTCATATTTTTCCCAAGATTGCTTCCAATCTTCATCATTCATAAAAGAACCTTTCTTCAGGGCATGTGCAGACAATATTTAATTCATTTTTTGGATTAAATATACAAGACATTATCCTTGTCCAGAAGTCCTTAGGGACCTAATCAAACCATTCATGGGGATTTCAGAATGAAAATCCCTTATATGTGGGCAGCAAGCACAAACAACTCGGATATCATAGTTCAGATCATCAATCAGCCAATTTGGTCGTGCTCTACCAACAAAGTATCAAGATATGTGCCTTCTTCAAAACTGCTTAGGACAACCGGGTCTGAAGATTCATAATCATAGATATTGCAAACCAATTCAATCAATGGCCATTTTGAGGGTCACACAAAAAAAACAAAAAAACAAAAATAGAGGGGGCCCATTTTCAAGCCCGCATTCAAAATAGTCTTTGAGGCCATTTTGAAGGCCGCTTTCAAACCAACTATTAGGCCATATTGAAGGTCGTTTTTAAACCAACCGTCAGGCCACATTCAAAATAGTCTTTGAGGCCATTTTGAAGGCCGCTTTCAAATAAACCATCAGGTCATATTTAAGGTCCCCTCAAAAAATTATGAGGTCATTTTGAAGGCCACTATCAAAATAGACCTTGAGGCCCTCTTAAAGGTCACTTTAAAAAATTTGGCCATCTTAAATGCCACAAATCATCATCATTTAGCCATTTTGAAGGTCACTATAAAAAAACAAACAACACAAAAATTCAATTGGTCATCTTGACTACCATATTCTAAGCAAATTGTGGCCAACCTAGACCACTACAAAAATCCTTGGGCCGATCCAGGCCCCAAAAAGTTATTCTCAAAAAACTTAAATTAAACCATTGGGCCATCCATGCCACAAAAGTCTTGGGCTGACAAACCAGCCATTGTTAAAGTCTATTGATGTTGCTCTTTAGGCATGAGTGATATCACATAATACTATAGCCTATTTATTATCAATGATGTAATCCATTAGACATATTCATGACATAATATTTAGCACCGATCTTTTGGGGTCTCCATAGCCTTCAGAGTAGGCTTAAAAATTTTCTCCCAACAAGCCCTATCAGCTGTTCAGGTTTAGTAACTTCACATCAATGTGATGTTATAGAAAGGAAAATCGATGTTACTCTTAGGGGCGTGAGTAATATCACATCATACCATAGCCTATCTATTATCAATGATGTAATCCCTTAGAGGTATTCATGACATAATATTTAGTACTGATCTTTTGGGATCACCATAGCCTTTAAAGTAGGCTTAAAAATTTTCTCCCAACAAACTCTGTCAGCCATTTAGGTTTGGTAACTTCACGTCAATGTGATGTTATAGAAAGGTAAATCGATGTTGCTCTTTAGGCATAAGCAATATCACATCATACCATAGCCTAGCTATTATCCATGATGTAATCCCTTATAGGTAATCATGACATAATATTTAGCTCCGATCTTTTGGGATCACTATAGCTTTTGGAGCAAGCTTAAAAAACTTTTCTCCCAATTAAAGCCCTATATGTCGTTCAGGTTCACTAACATCATGTTTGTGATAGTGTTACAAGAAAGACAATCTTTTTAACATTTTGGTTGTTCGGGTGTAGTTTGGTGTTAGAACATCATACCATAGCCTATCTATTATCCATGATGTAATCCCTTAAAGGAAATCATGACATAATATTTATCACCGATCTTTCGGGATCTCCATAGCCTTCAGAGTAGGGTTAAAAATTTTCTCCCAACAAGCCCTGATCATGCTACTCAGGTTCAATAACTTCACGTTGGTTGTGATCTTACAAGAAAGTAAGTTAGCATCTGCTCTTCAGGTGTCAACAATGTCATTCATCCCATAACCTATTTATTTCTTACATGATGTAAACTCTCAAAGAAATTCATGCACGAAATATGTAGCACTGATTTTTGGAATCTCCATGGCTTTTGGAGAAAGCCTTAAAAACTCCTATCCAAACCCTATTTGGCCCACTACTTATAGTTTGTCATGTCAAGACATTATAAGGAATGGTAGAACAGTGATACTTACTGATCAGACAAGCAAGTAATGTAATTTGTTCCATAATTATGTGTAATTTTCAAGTTCGTAGCGCAAGCTCTTGTGTTCACCTAAGACTAGAAAATCGCCCTCACAACACCTAGTTGACCCAAACCATCCACAGCTTTTCAAAGAGAGCATAAGAACATCTCCCGTAGAGTCCCGTCAAAGGTCACATTGATGCAACATGGGGCATTCTAGTTTATCCTATTGTAGGTCAAACCAGTTCATGACCCGTTTATTTAGCCAGTTATCTATCGCATGACTCACAAAGGTTACCCCATGGTATTACTTGACGCAACACAGATGACACTATAAATTCAATCCCTAAGACTAGCAATACTTTGAACCATGGTTTCAACATCATACAAGGTTCAAAAACTATTGTCTAGCATGGTCAACTTCAACCTCCACATATTATTGGAGAGAGAGCGACAACATCTCTTGACTGTGTTGCTAATCAAATTGTTGCCACTTCAACAACCCGACCTATTAAACATAGGCCACCCCCATGACAAGGCTTATATTGAGACATAAGTGTAAGTTGTATTCCTTCCAAACGTTGTGTGATATGCCTACTGTGATAGCGACTCGGATGTCATTACTTGGGCAAGGCATAATAACCGATCTTGCGGGATCCCACCCTGGCTTCGAGGAAAGAGTTGTAAAATTTTCTCTGATTGATCTACAAAACTATAGTGTGGTTCACAGTCAAGGACACCATTGTAGATTCGATCCATAGTCTATATATTCCATTAATTTATGATATAAAACTTAGAGGTATTCACAAATAGTATATAGCATTGACCCTCCAAGGTGCCATGGCTTTTCAGAGAAAGTTACCCAAAATCTCTCCTTGAGTCCTCTAGTTTGTAAGCTTAGTTCAAAACAGGGGTAAAGGGTATAAGACTATAATGTTGCTCACATTAGACGACGATGACATTGTAGATCAATCCATAGCCTACATACCCCATCAATTTATGATATAAACCCTCAAAGGAATTCATAAATGGTATATAGCACTGGCCCATAAAGGTCTCATAACTTTTTAAGAGAGAGCTTCCAAAAATCTCTCTATGAGTTTTCATTTATAACTTTTGTCTAGAATGGGGGCAAAAGATACAATCCATTTTATAGTTTATGAGGGATCTGGTGCTTGTAACCTTTGTCCAAAATAGGGACAAATGATGCAATCAACTCGATAAACTATGTAAATTTTGTTTATTATAATTGTTGTCCAAACCAGGGATGAAAATTTTAATTCGCATTGAAACTTATGAGAATTCCATGAAAAAATCGTTGTCCAAATACAAGGGCAAACGATATAATTGTCTCATAAGATTGTGAATCACAATTGATACATAAGAAAAAAAAACATGGCTTTTAGCAATATAAATCTAGGAAATTCGTCATACATATTTCAACAAATAATCATTAAGAAAAGTCATATTAAGAAGAGAAACAAACATACAAAAGACAATAAATCCAGAAATAAAGACAAATGTTAAGATCATCATGTTGGTTTTCATGAATTTATAGCTTTTGTATGACTGGATTTCTATAATGTTTTCTGCAAGGTGTCAAGATGTTGCATCCTATATCAATGACTTACATGTCTCCCGACATAGCACATATGCTAACAATAACACCACTAAGAGCAAAGAAAGCATCAGTAACTTAAGTATAACTCATGGATAGACCTCATCCTTTAAAAAGATAGAGAATCATTCAATCAACTAAGACCCAATTTCAAAATTTGACAAAACTATCATTTCAAAAAGACATACAAAAAGATGATTGAATAGGTTCTCTATCCAAGAAGGCATTTCAAAAAAACAAAATGTTTGCAAAAACCCTCAACCTAAAAGGTCGAAACCAATTTTAGCCCCTTAGTTTTACTGACCAAAACCAATTATAGGTTTGCAAAACAACCTATCTAATATCCAAGAGTTGTACAAAAGTGAAAATACTACCTCAACCAAGTCAAAATTTAGGTGCTTTTTTCCTTTGCCAAGCATGCCAAAGGGGGGCATCTATCAGCACCCAAATTTTGACTCAAGTCAATTAATGGAATCAACTGGGTTTATTACAACATGGAATAGAGCCAAAGACTAAATACTCCCGAGCTTTAGATAAGCAGACATTCTCAATGGGTACTCTGGTCAGAAGCGCAATAATGATGTCCAAACTCTATCTAACGATCAACTAGGCTAAACCCTAATTCCCCAAAAAACACTCTAGAACCCCATAAAATTCTATCCTAGAGGGGGTGAATAGGATTAGAAGCACTCTTTTTAATTTACTTGTCATTCATCACAAGATCTATGATCGATCATAGATCTTGTGATAGACCAGGGTCTGTAATTTTTGAATTTTTTTTGTTATGCCTGTTTGGGTTTGGTTCTTTCTCTCCAAATGTTTTGGGACCAACATCAATGCCTTAAGACCCTTTTTACTTCCTCACACTCCCATCTTGCGTTCATCTCCAATTATTTTAGTGCATTATGAAAGTGTGGGTATTTTTCGATGTTGTGTTTGTCATGAGCATCCCTGGAGTTTTGTCTTTGGTATGCTTCATCTTTGGCATCCTTGCAATGAGTCTTCTTCTTTAATCTTGATCTTGTTCTTCACTTCCTTTAACTTGTCATTGTCTTAGTCTTGTAGGTCTTTAGTCCTTCATTGTCTTCTTTCTTGTGAGCTTGGGACTCTTTTTTGGACTTGACATAGTACATTACAACTCACTTATTTTGACCATGGGATTGACAATTCATTTCTTAACAATCTCTCCCTTTGTCAATTTCATGGCAAAACCTTTTAATGCCTTTTTTCATACATGACCAACCTTTACATATGACCAAGATAAATACAAGACAAGACCAAACATACAAACTCATGTAAATAAACTAAAGACTGAGCTACCCTTGAATGTTTATTAGCAATTGATCTCATTTCACTTTTAGTACCTAAAAACCTACACACATCCACAATACACATACCTTCTTCAAGCATAGTGAGTCTAGAAACCACAGTTGTAAAAATTACATGATGTGTGAACATTTAAAAGTAAAGTATAGTAAATCTTGAGTTTTGGGCATATCCTCATTTTTAGTTATCCTTATGTACATTCATATTCATTCACACTACTCCCCTATATTATTTCTCTCCATTTTTACCATGTAATTGCGAAGAGACAGTAATCTAAATAGAGCATAAAAAGATAATAGCATTAATCCACAAAAAGATGCATAAAAGATACAATGCATAACAAAAAGTGAGACCCAAGGTCTCAAAGTACTAGTGTAGAAACAAAAGAAAATCATCAACCATCAGACTCTTCCTCATCTTCATCTTCTTCTTCAGAATCTCTTCCTCCTTCCTCATCCTTGTCTTCCTCATCATCCTCATCTCCATCTAATTCCTCGTCATCTTCCTTCCCCTCATCTCCCAAGTCTTCCCCACTAAGATGTTCCTCACCTGTAACCTCATCCTCAGGATCATCCTCACTAAGGAAAATAAGTGTAAGAGGATCCTCAAGAGTGGCAATAGATGGGCGAGTCGCTCTCGCCTTTTGGTTCTTGTAGAAAGCCTTCTGATTCTTCAGACTCTTCTTTACCATGATGAGGATATTCTACAGAAGGTCCATCATCCTCTTCTTCGTAGTGGTAGAGGTAGAGCGGGCTAGAGAGGCATAAAGGTAGTGTTAGTAGGCTGATCTCTAGTTGTGTCTAAAATATGCATCCTCTGGAGTGTGCTTAGCCCAAGAGCAAAGGTCCGGTGAGCATGAACACTGGACTATAAAGGCACCTACTGTGCCTTGAGGATCTGTGATATGAGGACTAAAAAAGGTAAGCTATCGATAGAATGATCAGTAGCAGAGGCTCTCAAGAAGACGAAACAAATGATGGAGGGGTGATCAATACACTTTCTTTCCAGAATTGATTTGATCAGATACACCATATGGAAGGTGAGACCACTCCTATGTGTCGTAAGAAGCAAGATATAGGTAAAGATACAAAATAAAAATTGCATAACCGGCCTACAATAGCTCTTAGCAAGCTTGGTGGTCCATTTGACCTACTTCCCACATAGGCGCATTGTCATTGCTGCCTTGTCCTCTTTTGGACAATTATAGAGGTGGAAAAGGAATTGCATCTGGAATCCTTGGAATACCCAAAAATGTAGAAATGTAGTTGGGGTTAATTGCAATAGGGCTCTTGTAGACAGATGAATAAAAGGAACTAGTCTGATAATTTTCATTGAAAATATTTGAATAAAAGACTCTTACCGCTTCATCATGAATAGGTCCCTTGATTGAAAACACTGGCATCCACCTATGAGCATTGATATGCTCATAGATTTGAACATTTCATAGGGCATCTAGAACCACGGGCCTCTCAATCACCCCTTGTAGAAAAGGTGGTTTCATAGCGTGCCTGACTCAACTCATCCTAGAATGAAGAGAATGAACCACCCTTTTACTTCCTCGATCTCTTTAGTGGTGGTGTGTGGGAACTTGCTGGTTCCTTCCCTTTGGAACCTCCCCATTTTGATCCTGATGACTCTTTGGAGGCATTCTTCTTCCTGACTAATTTGTAGCAAGGCATGGTGATGAATCAATGAAAGAATGATGGATGGAGGCTAGGGTTAAGGTTTCTAAGAGATGAGGGAAGTTTAGGGTTCTTTAAAAATGATAAATGAATTGTTTAGAGAGATTTTATAACTTTCTAAAACTGGCTCTCACAAATCCCAGATAAGCAAAATTTGTGGCCCTGATTGATCATGGATTTTTCATGATCAGTCGCACTTGATCGATCACAGATCTCATGATCGATTAGGGATCAAATTCCCTGATTCTTTGTAGACTCTCTCCCCCTTTGGTTTTTGCCTCTTTAGCCACTTCACTTGCTCCTTTTTTTCATTTTTTGATTATTCTATAAAGTGCATAGTCCAATGGCACTTCAAAGGTATTCGAACAGACGAGAATCAAGTGGTTTTGTTAGGATGTCCCCAAGCTGATTCTCAGCTTTTATGTAGGATAGTACAACATTCTTTTCTTTCACTAATTCCCTAATGAAATGGTGTCGGATATCAATGTGCTTGGTTCGTGAGTGTTGAACCGGGTTCTTTGATATGTTAATTGCACTTTGATTATCCACAAATAGGCTCATTGTACTTGTACTATTCCATAGTCCTTAAACATCTGTGTCATCCAAAGAAGTTGAGTACATGCACTTCCAGCTACAATGTATTTAGCTTCTATAGTTGATAGTGAAATTGAGTTTTGTTTCTTGCTATGCCAAGAGACAAGACTATTCCCAATATAAAAACACCCTCCACTAGTACTTTTACGATCCTCTACATCACCAGCCTAGTCCACATATGAGTACCCGATAATCTTTGGTGTGGTATCATATGGGTATCAAAGGTCAAAGTCCGATATCCCATAGACATATCGGATAATCCTCTTGGTTGTTTTACGATGCAAATTTTTTGATGTTGCTTGATATCTAGCACATGAACCCACACTAAATGAGATATATGGTCGACTTGCAATAAGATAGAGCAAGCTACCTATTATACTCCTACAGTAGGTGGGGTTAATATATGCTCCCCCTAAATCCTTAGTGATCTTGTCACTCATGTTGATCAAAGTTTCAACCGGTTTAGACTCTTGTAATCCAAACTTGGACACAAGATCCTTGGCAAACTTTGTTTGGCTTAGGAAGATGCCATGAGGAGTTTGCTTGACTTGCAACCCTAGGAAGAACTTTAGTTCTCCTTCCATACTCATTTCAAATTCAGACTTTATTGTTTGTGTAACACCATGTGTCATGTCATCTACATAAATCTGCATTATGAGTATGTTGCACTCTTTCCTCTTGATGAAGAGTGTCTTATCTATACTCCCCCTATCAAAGTGGTTATCAAGAAAGAATTTTGTGAGTCTTTCATACCAAGCTCTAGGAGCTTGTTTGAGATCATAAAGTACCTTCTTAAGTTTGTAAACATAGTTGGGCAATTGGGGATCTTCAAATCCTTCAGGTTGTTCTTCAAATACTTCCTCTTGATGTATTCCATTTAGGAATGCACTCTTAACATCCATTTGATAAAGTTTGAACTTTAGAAAGCATGCAATGGATAATAAGATCCTAATAGATTCAAGTCTAGCCATAGGGGCAAATGTTTCCTCAAAATCTATTCCTTCAATTTATGAATATTCCTTGGCTACTAATCTAACCTTGTTCCTAGTGATGGTGCCATGCTCATCAACCTTATTCTTGAATATTCACTTATTGCCAATGACATTCTTGTCACTTGGTCTTTCTATAAGGTACCAAACATCATTTCTCTTGAATTGATTAAGTTCCTCTTGCATTGTATTGATCAAATCCGGATCTTCTAATACATCTTTTACCTTCTTGGGTTCAATTTGGGAAGTAAAGCAAAGATGACTCAGTATGTCTTTACTCCTTGCCTCGGATCACCAATAATGTCTATGGGTGATAGATCATTAGTTAACCTTGGATTCCTATGGATAAATTCTATCTCCCCATCTTCCTTTTTAGATTCTCGATCTGGGGTAACTAGCTTCCCTTCAAGTAAGGTTATCTCTTCTCTTTCAACATCCTTCATTATGCGATCATCAATGACCACATTTATTGATTCTTCAATGGTGAGAGTCCTTTTGGTGAAGACTCTATAGGCTTTGCTTCTTATAGAGTATCCTAGGAAGATTGCTTCATTACTTTTTGAGTCAAACTTTCCTTAGTTTTCTCTATTTCTTAGGACATAACATGTACTTCCAAACACTTTAAAATATTTTACACTTGGCTTTCTACCATTCCATATTTCATATGGTGTTTTAGTGGTGCTTGGTCTTAGAAATACCTGGTTAGATACATAACATGCTGTATTGATAGCTTCATCCCAAAACCTTTTGGCTAAGCTTTAATTTGTTAGCATGACATTGGTCATATCATGTAATGTCATATTCTTTCTTTCTGCCACACCATTTTCATATAGTGTTTTAGGAGCTGAGAATTCATGCTTAATTTCTATTTCATCACACCACTTTGAGAACTTATGATTCTTTAATTCACCTTCATGATCACTTCTGATCCTTTTGATGGTAAGCTCCTTTTCAGTTTGCATTTTTTTGCACATGAGCATAAATTCATCAAAGGCTTTTGATTTCTCTCTTAAGAAGGCTACCCATGTAATCCTTGAGAAATCATCTACTACTACAAAGAATTATATTTTTCCTCCTAAACTCTCTGTCCTAGTTGGTCTAGCTAGGTCCATATGAAGTAACTCCAATGGTCTTGAAGTCCCTATTTGAGTTTGCTTTTTGTGGGAGGCTTTGGACTGTTTTCCCATTTGGCAACCCTTGCAAATGGGGTTATCCACTTTGTTGAGGCTTGGTAGATGTTTGACTAAGCTTTTCCTGCTAAGTCTAGCTAGGTTCTTGTAGTTTAGGTGACCCAACCTTTCATTCCACAAAGTTGTCTCTTTAAAGTGAGAGATAAGGCATGCTCTAAGATTATCTTTGGTTGGTTCAATGATATAGCAGTTATCACTTGTTCTCAACCCAATCACAAAAGTCTTCCTTCCTTCTTTATCTTTTATTTCACATT
>JAOXJP010273944.1:0-34425 GCA_025762735.1 Platanus orientalis
CTGAGTGTCCCATCAGGGGGGTGTCGCACTTGACATCAGACCCTCAACGGGAGAGGTTGAGGCTTCAAGACTGTCAGTGAATAGAACTCACTTGACTCAGCTTGTCACGAGCTGAGTTTGTCCCTTGTTTAAAGCTAGCTCGCAGAGCTGAGCCTGAGGTTCCAATTGAGCTCGTTTAGTTTGTGAATCTGAGCCAAGCTACATTAGGCTCATAGAAAGAGTCAACAAAATTTTCACTTGTTTGAATTAGCGGCATTTTTTGCCTGTGGAAGCCTCATATGTTATTGGGTTTTATAATTCGAGTCTACAGCTATAAGCTTCATTTGGTGAGCTGAGCCAAGCTCACCTTGACCTTAATGAATTGAGCATGAGCTCAGCACCTTAAGCTCATGATGAGCCTAAGCTGAATGCTTGTGTAACAAGCCTAAGTTTCAGTTCAGCTCAGCTCGTTGACACCCCTAGCTTCAAGTCCCTGGAGAAACATTCCTTAATTGATTGCATTCCCCTACCAGTATATATATATATATATATATATATATATATATATATTAAATGCTTGTATATTAGAAAAATCAAATTAATCATAGTAGCATGTAGAATAGCAAATGACTATTGGATGGTCCTCCTGTAGTAAGTTGGAATGATTGTAAATCATCCAAGTATATTGGCTTTAGATTGCCCATGGTTATTATATTTAACTCTCTAACTCAAGTTGATTGCTGAGCTTGGAAACTCATTGAATGGTGAAATGTAACTATTGACAAAAAATCTCAGCCTATTTACTTTGTTGGGTGTGCCAGTGCTACATAGGGACAAAATTATAAGGTTTAGTCTTTTTCTTGTGAACCCAAGCACTGATCCAAACAGAACAATCGGAAGAATTTATCTCTCAAGCAGTTTGTTTAGCCACTACTTTGTATTAGACGAATACAAGGGAGAGGATTAGTCCCTTTGTAGGTTTTTTTTCCTTGTAAGAAAAAGGATTTGAGTAATTCATAGTGGTTAATAATGAAATTGCTTAAATAAATTTAAATCTGAAAATGATTACAGAGAGAAACTTACTTTGGGCTACAATCCAATCATGCTACACATGTGGTTGCAGAGCAAATACCCATTCTTCAAACTGAAAAGCTTGAATTGATGAAGGCTAAATATGATTGCATCAAAGTTAACTACTGCATAATCCTTCTATGATAAGGACAAGTAAAATACTAATTGCCTAAATTGTAAATTCTTAACAATAATGGATTATTTGATGTTTTGAGAAGTTGATTGCAATTTGACTGAATATTGAGAAGTTTGTTGATCAAGAGGTCTGTCCTTGTTGCATGGCCTCTCTATTTATAGGCTTCAAAATAGGTATTGTACTTCATCTAGATGTCTTCATCATGCTTTGCCATTTTCCTTTGGTAACTACCTTCAACATCCTTCTAAATTCTTTCAATGATGTTATGTCAAATGTCATTTGTAACTGATACTTATTTGAATTTCAAACTTTTTTTAACCGAATTCTACCAGCTGTCTCAATAATTGTTCCTGACACATTCTTCTAATTGAAACTTATCATTTGTTGTAATAACTACTTCTAGGAAATTTATCCAATAGGAACTTACCAGTTGTTGCAATGAATAGTTATTCTTTTGAATTTCAAATTTCACCGCTAACATGTCACAATCAACTCCTTAGCTTTCATGATTCATTGGTGATAACACCACGTGACTAAAACTCAACAATTAATTCCTAATGATAAATTTATGGTGTAAACAACAACCCATTGATTTTTTATTTTTTTTTGCATGTGATAGGATTGTGTAAATTAGATCTTTGTATTGGTCTCCTTCATATGAAAATGAGACAAGGGTCAATTTTGATGGGGTGACCTTCTTAATTAACTCTGGGTTAGGCGTGATTATTTGTGATGATAGAGGCTATCTTCCTTTTGCTCGTGCTAAATCTAGTCTCTTGTACTCTTCTCTTGTCTCTGAATACCTAACAGCTAGACTTGGTTTGATTACGGCCCAACCTTAGATACTAGAGAAGTTATCCTTAAAGGTGACTTGGGTGCAGTCATTTCCTTCTTGAAGGATGATTTAGATAAGTGCTTATGGTCTGTCAAATGCTCCATCAATGATTGTAAAGCCTTATTTAAATCTTTTGATGATTATCAAAAAAAAAAAAAAAATCTTTTGATGAGATTTTCTTTAACTTTGTTAGGAGATCTCTTAATAGGCTTGCCCACGTACATCATTTAATCATTTGTTTTCTCCTATATGTTTATTCTTCTTATTATTTTTTTTTTGCCAAAATGACTAAACGAAGCTATTACTTATGATGTGTTATCGAGATGAAATCGTCTACAATTTGAAATTACTTTCCAATCAAAAGGGCGCTTATCACAGCCACAAAAGTGGTTTTGATTTGAATTTCAAACTCCAATAAAATCACAACCACTTTTGTGGTTGTGATATAACCGTTAGGCTGCAAGTTATCCGAAAAATGTACGTGTTCTATCCACACCTGATCCAAATTAAGCTTATTCGATCCGTTTGTAAAAATATTCGTTTATATCGGATAGGAAACTGACTTATATCAATCCGATATGTTAAATATCCAATTTGATTAAATATAACAATATATAGAATATAAAGTATATACCATTGGACTTAAAACTAATCCAATAGTCTTAAATAGCCTAATAACTAAAACCTTAAAATACATAAACTCTTTACTCATAATTGTTCTTTTCTTGTCCATAACAACACCCACAAGTATTACCACAATTATGCCGTGTCGATAGAAGTTCACACCCACCACATAGGAGAAAATATGGTGTTTTGCTGCATCTGACATTGTTACTAGGCCATATGGCATCAAAGATTTTGATGAAGATATAGATGGATTAGGGAAGGCCGCATTGGCAATGATGACGATGACACCTATGAAATTGCTTTTTTTCTTTTCTTTACTGGATATCCAAAATCCAGATTATTTAAGCGGATAGGATAGTTTTTAAATATTCATCATTTATTGGATATGATATGGATATGTTCATATCCGATCCATTTGCAGCCTTAATGACTGCTTAGACTGTAGAATGATTTATAAATGGACAATTTCATCGATGTTTATCCTCCGGTGGAAGGCCTTGCTTCTAAATGATATGCTTAATTGAACAAACCCAAAAAGAATAAAAAGAAAGGAAAAAAGAGTAGGGCAACCATTCCACATGGAGGGGGCTGCTTGATTGAAACTTGCCACACACACTAAGAGAGAGTGATGTGGGGAGAGGCACAAGGTATACACTTAACAACTCTAAGAACATACCTTATCATAATTTAATGACAACTATGGTAGATAATGTAACTTACACATACAATACATATGCTAAATAATATAATCTATATATATATATATAAACATATTTTCAAGTAAGGGTTGCAAGTGTTATTTGGGCCAGACTCTTATGCATACTAATGAGCCAGGATCCCCAAGGATTTGGCAGGACTAAGTAAGTTAGGACTGACACAGGGGGTGACACATCAGCGCCAAAAAATGACTTACAACTTAGGGTGACTTTAGTTAGTGCTACCAAATTCGAGGTGGCCCAGGATGGCTGGGGTCTGTTCAAACCCAACATGAGCCCAATAGCCTGTGCCCAACCTAGTCCATCAAAACTTTAGGCTGGGCTTGGGCAGTAGGGCTGCAAATTATCTGAAAAATGACTGTGATCCGGCTTGCATTTGATCTGAAATAAGCTTATCCACCATTATAAACGGATAGGATATGGATACATATTGATCCGTTTCCACTAAATATCCATTTCATTAAAATATAACAACATTTACAATATAGAGAATAGACTGTTGGATTTAAAACTAATCCAACAATCTTAAATAGCTTAATAACTAAATCCCTTAAAAACATATGAACTCTTTATCACATAACTGTGCTATCTTGGTCCATGGCAACACTCACAAGTACTACCACAACTATGCCATAGAGGCGGAAGTTCACACCCACCACATAGGAGAAGAGATGGTATTTTGTTTCATTCAAAATTATTGCTAGGCCATATAACATCGAAGATTTTGATGAGGATAGACCTGGGACCACACTAGCGACACTGCCAACATATATGGAATTGCCTATATATATATATATATATATATATATATATATATATATATATATATATTTCCTTTATGGATATCCAAAGCTGACCCGAAATCCAAATTATATAAGCGGTTTGGATATGGTATAATTTTATAATATCCGTTAGAATAGGATATAGAAATGGATATGCTCATATCCGTTATGAATTCGATCCGTTTGCAACCCTACTGGGACCCTGGTATTCTGCACTTAACCGGCTTGGCCACTGTGTAGCTCTAGGACCAGTGTGTTGACGAAAATGCTCTCTTGTAGACAGAAAGTAGGGAAATCCCTACCATTAAAGCAGTAGAGGATCTGGCCCTCGAGTAAATTTGGGTTCGAATCACGGAGCTCTCAGTACCACAGTAATTGGATCTCTGACCATTTCTACACTCTCTCTGTGCGAGAAGAAAACCGCATCAGAATCAACCCCTCCATCTCCTCAACGCGAATCAGTCTTTCTTTTCACCTTTCACTGCAACTTCTCTTTCTCTCTTGGGTTCTCTCTGAAGCAACTAAACAACCCAAAACGTTGGTTATCTCAAAAGCAAAAAACCTCTCAAAAAGTGGGAAGAAGATAATTGACCTACAAAGCTTCTTGAGATCCATTTCCCTCCAATGCCTCCAAAAACAAATGGGTCTCTTCTCCTTAGCCGTTTTATGTTCGCATGGACCGTATAACTGCAAATACCCATCCGTGATTGCGCCTCCTTCGAATGATAAGGCTCTCTATTTCGATACAAAATGGATTGCTCGTATTGGGTTTTCGCTGTTTCGATCATCCTTTGCTTCTTTGCATCCGGATCTTATTCGATAGAGGATTTCCGAAGAGCGTAAGTGGTTTTGTTTGTTTTTAATCTTTTGATTTGAAGCTTGTTTAATGGGTTTATTTTCTTTTTGGGTTTTACCTTTTCAATAATGGATTTTGATGGTCGATTCTTATGTAAACTGTGGAAAGCTAGAGATTTTTTTTTCTTCATTTTTTTGGTTATTTTATGATCCATTGTGTGGTAGGATTAACTTCTTCCTTCTAATTTGAAATTAGCGTGGAACTAAATTTGTTTGTGTAATTGTATGTGTGTGTTTCTTCTATATTTTGATTTTCTTTAAACTTTGTTAATTTAAGTTTCTGATGACATCGATTGACGCATCAATTTTCATGTCATGACCTGAGTTCAATTGGATCTGATACGGTAGGTTGGTAGCATGGAATACGAATTAAGTATTATAACCGTTAATGTTGATCACCCTCTGCTGCGCTACTGTTATTCTCTGTGTTTTGTGTTTATTTTCATTTAGGTGGTTATTAATGGTTTTCTGTAGGCTGACAAACGCTCTCATTAATAATACTAGAACATAGTACTCGCTGTTACTGTAACCAAGTTTACTAAAATGCTATCTGGAATAATAATCTTGTTAAGTAGGATGAGATGCCCCTCACTTGATAAGCTCAATTGTTTTGCTCTCTGACAACAAACTTGCAGAGGCCAATGCTAGTTAGTACTTACGGGAAAAATATGCCAAGCCCAATAAAATAGAATGTATGAAGTAATAAGCAGATAGATAGTACATGTTCAAGTCACTAGATCCTTGTCCTCTAATCGTTGTCAATTTCTAGTCCTTACTATTTTGGTTCGGAAACATGATCTCTGTTTTCCCAGTACATTCTATCTAGATGAACATCTTTTGTTAAAGCTTTTGTTGTTAGATCTTTTTGCTCCACCTCATTCAATGCCCTTTCAACTTTCTCCTCACCCTTGTAGAGTCTTCAATTTGCACCAAATCTCTCATTCTCACTGGTGCCAAGGCATGCCTTCATTGTACATATCCAAACCTTCTTGATTGACTCTTCTTCATTTTATTATCTATTGGAGCTACTCCTAGGTTTCCTTGGATGTACTCATTTCTGATATGTCATCTGGATTCTGGAGTCTTTACATTCATCTACCTCAACATACATGCTGGTCATACTTTCATCTTGAAAAATGTTCCTTTTAGTTTGATTGTTATAGTTCAATCATGTGGCACTCTGAAGGCATATCTCCATTTTAACCACCCAATTATTATTCAAGAAACAAGTGAAAATATTTCAGATTTTAAAGCCATGTCTAATGACATAAGTTAATTGAGTGAGCTGCAATCAATAAGTAAATATGTTTCTCATGACTATTGACATGGATGGTGAAGATCATGTACTTAAATTAGGATATGCACTTTCTTTGGTATTCAAGATAAGCTATTGAGCTGCAGTACATGAGATGGGAATGTTTCTCAGCACTATAAAAAATGGCTTGTGAATATCACATACTTGTATCAGGATATAAAATTTATTTGAGATTCAATATTCATGAAGAGTCTCACATAAGCATCTATTCATCAAAAAGTAAAAAAGAGTCTATTGTGTGGGTGGAGATCCAAGGCCGTTTCAAAAAAAGGGAAGCAAATATGGAGGCTTGTCCCAATGGCCATAATATGGACTATTTGGCTTGAGAGGAATAATAGGGTGTTCAACAACTCCACTGAACCATCATATAGAGTTTTCTCTCAAGCCAAGGAGCTCATTATATTCTGGGTGTGTAGATGCAAAGGATGTGGGGATAAACAACGATCAATTGGTCAATGAATGAGCTACTTTTATTGGACTGTAATGAATTCATGGATTTTTGGTCTGGGCATTTGTAATGCAATTCTCATAATTACTTTGCCAGTTATTGGCATACTATGATCGGTAGTTTCAATGTATATGTCTTCTTTGGGACTTTGCCCTTTTTTTTTAAAAAAAAAAAAATCCCTTATAAAAAATAGGTAAGGTTTTTTTTTTTTTTTGACAAGGTAATTTGTTGAGAAAGCAAAGAAAGGAAACATGGGCATGTATGAAAAAACCGGCCCACAACTATTGATCCAGGATATGACACAGATGATGTTGAGGAATGGAGGGAAGATTGTAGGGTGTCAAGAAAAAGGGTTAGGGTTACCCCAAAACCTCAAAACACCCAAATATGATCTAAAGAAAGCTTAAAGAATAAAATAGAGAATTAAAGAGGAGAGATTAGATGGAATAGAGTCAAGAGAATTAGAGAAAAGATGGGGGAAAGTCTAGAAGGGTAAATTTGGAATTTCTTGTCAGACCCATGAAATTATCAAAATACCCCTACTAAACGTGTCAAAAAATTTTAATTTTTTTGTAGTAGGTTCTGATGTCCTTAAAGGTTCTATGGTTCAAATTTCATAAATTTTGGATCAAAATTGAATGAAATATTCAATTTCAAAGTTTGCTGTTTTTGGGGTTACAAGAATCAAAGCAAGAAAGATTTTGATATAGATTCTTGATGTTCTTTAATGGTTTCTGAGGGGAAACAACAAAGGAAAAGAAGGAATAAGTTTGATTTTAGGTTTAGGATTAAGAAAACCCAACAAGAATGAATCTTGCAAGGTTCTCGACTAATCTTGTTGATTCTTTAATTGAAAGAAATAAAATCAGTTCAAGAAATTAAAGAAAACAATAAGATAATTAGCAAGAATTAAGAAAGAAAGATTAGATGTAGAGAAAGAGAGAAGAAAAGAAAAAAAAAAGAGAGACAATACCTCTTACTCGTGGAGGAGAAGAAGGAATGAGGAGAGAGAATGGGGAGCCCCACGGCTACTAGCTGAGAAGAGAGATACCTTCCCACATGAGGGACTCAAAATTCACCAATCTTTATTTCAATATCAAAATTTTTTAAAAACCTAATAACCATTCTTTATATAGACTTGGACCACTAGATCTCTAAACCAAGTAGGACTCCTACTTTTAATATTGCACCTAGGATTCTAAACTTAACCCTTATTATAAAGACTCTTGATTATCATGAATAACTTCTTTTCCAAAGCCTTTAGGGCTTGGTTACAAATTAAAACCCAAAAAAAAAGAAATATTCCTATGAAAACAACCCTAAAATAAAATAAACCCAAATAAAATAACCCTAAAATAAATAAAACCTTACAGAAACGACCCTAAAACTACCTTAACCCCTTGATCCATAGGTACTATATTTCCTGAATAGCTCTAAATAACCCATACAATACACATGTCTTAAATTTGACCCTTTTTTGTTGGGGACATACAATAGTCGCTTCATGTTGTCTGTATCAACTACCCACTTGCAACAGCCACTAAATTATACAAAATCATCTCAGCTTGAAACCCAGTCTTGGAAATGCAATCCCTTGAACAAAGGAGAAACTCCCACCCAACAATAAACCAAGCTGAGCACCATATCTTGGATATTTTGCACTGAAGTCGAGGACCATTTAAAAATCCTTGAGTTGCGCTCCTTTCATAAGCACCAACTCGCTGCAGTGGTGATACAATCCCAAATTGCTCAGTTGCTAGCTAGAAGTGTGATGTAGGATATCCAAAAGAATGGATTCTTACAATATGGGATTATGGTGGGAGGATGCAAAACACTTTAAAGAATCCAAATAATGATTCTTGAATTAAAAAAAAACAATAGAAATTTAGTTAAAACAATTTGAAGAATTCAAGTTTTAACTGAAAAATTGATAAAAATTAAATTCTTGAATAAAAAAAAGGTGAAAGAATAAATGAAAATAGATTAAGACAATCGAGAAAGGGTTTCTTGATAGTTTCTTGGTGAAGAAAGAAGATGATATAAAAGAAGAGAGAAAGAGAAAAGAGAAGATTATAAGAAAGAGAAAGAGAACTCACCTTACGTGAGGGGTTTGGAGAAGATACCAGTCCAACTCGTGGACTCCATAAACAATCTTTATTTTATCATTAACAACTGGTTACAACTTAATAACCATTATTTATATAGTCTTAGACCACTAGACTCCTAAAACACCTAGGACTTCTACTTTTAATATTGCACCTAAGACCCTAAACTTAATCCTTATTTCAAGAACTCTTAAAACAATATTTATTTTCCTTTCTAAGGCCTTTAGGGGCCTGGTTACATTAGAATAGAACCCAAAATAAGACCCAGAAACAACCTTAAAATTAAATGGATTTAAATAAAATAATCCTAAAATAAACTGAAAATATCCGTAATATCTCTAAGCACTTTAAACTAAAGAAATCTTTAGAAATTTTGAGTAGGGCTCTTGTGTGGGGCAGCACGTACAATAATATCTTCTCATTGGCTGCATCAAAGCGCATACCGATATCTCTATTCCATGATGAGATTCTTAACTGAGGACGGGACAACCCATCTAACATTGAACCTGGACAGCAATAAGTACCATACCAAAGTCGCCACTGGGCATTGAATAAGGAGATGATTCACAGACTTCGTTGCCCTATGGCACATCGGGCATTTGCTCACCTACCCATGGTTATCCACTCCATACTTGGTCGGGATTATTTTCCTCCAAAGATATCTTTTTCCTTGCTGAATCGCCATAGCCACTCCCAAGTAGAGCCCTGTTCATCATGTGAAGGGGTCTCACTCTTAGGTTTCCTTCCATTTTTTAGACGGCAAATAGATTTTCAGCTTAAAAGGTGAATCTTTATATCCCCATCCTTAGAATGCCACAAAAAGTCACGCTACAGCTTCTTTATCCTCTCCACAATTGGAACCAGAGAAGCAAATAGGGATAGGTAATAAAGAGGCAGGTTAGATGAAATGCTCTGCAATAGAGTGACTTTACCTCTTTTTGACAAGTACCACCTCTTCCACGACGACAATTGCTTCTCGATTCTCTCAATCATCAGGTTACAAATAACTTTGGAACAATAGTTGGCTCCAGGTGGCAAACTGAAATACGAGGAAGGAAGGGCAGCAAGTTCGCATCCACTTCAACCAAGTCGCCTATATTGGGTACATTTTCCACCGGCAACAACTTACTTTTCCGCAGATTGATCTTCAACCTAATAGAGGCTTCAAGCAATAAGAGAATGCCCCTAAGATTCCAAAATTTCTCTGTCTCCACCCCCATCAAGAGGAGAGAGTCATCCGCAAATTGGATGAGCGAGATTGTAGGGCCCCTCGGCCCCTATCTTGAAACCTTCAATCAACCCATAAGCTTTAGCTTCAGAAATATGCTTGCAAAGGGCCTCGGCCACCAAAATGAAAAGGTAAGGGGACAGAGGGTCACCCTATCTCAACCCCTTGCTGCATCAGAAGAACTCTTTTGGCGAACATTGATGAGCATTGAGAACGAAGGAGAGGAAATACAAACTTCGATCCAGTTCCTTCATTTGATCCAAACCCCATTTTTACCATTAACCACCCCCCCTAACTAGCTAAGTTTTGGTATGCTAGTTAAAATTTTTTCATATCCCTTTTTTAATTATTTCTAGGACTAGAAGGAAGATAAATTAGAGGCCATTTTGATGTGGAAAGATTGCATGCAAATGTCCTTGTTTGCATTGCTAAGCTTATGTATTTACTAGTTTCCAAGTCTTATTTATGTCCTAAATGGTTTTGACAATGGTTGCAAGTTTCTCCAGATTGGCAAGAGCAATTTATGCCCAAGCAGTAGCATTACTAGATCCAACAATGACAATCAAAGAAACTACAAAATATTTCAAAGTCCTTGAAAAGAGCTCTTGCAGTCGTTTTGAATTCTCATGCTTCTTTGACCTGAAAACATATTTATTCTATTCTTCTGTTGTTTCTCCCCCACACTCGTTTTACTGTTGGTAATGGGTGTAATAAGAGATTCAGGAAAAATTGTTGGTGGGGTGATAATACTTTATCGACAATCTTCCGTTGAATTATCGTCTCTCTTCTTAGAAAGATTCCCTTGTGTAAGAAATTCTTTCTAATTCCTATGATGATATTTCATGGAATCTTCTTTTCTCTAAAAATCTTTATGATTGGGAAATTTTGTTTTTGAAAGATAATTTCATTAATAAAGGGAGAAAAAACAACAAGGACAACACCGATAGAAGCACTAAGGAGGTGCACACAACAACACAAGCAACATAAAGCAAAATAGAGAGAAAAAAAAGAACAAAGGTGATGAAACAATAGAAAACCCCAAACAGGAACCTCCATTAACTCGGGGAACTCCAAAACAAGTCCCAACCCTCAATCTTGAAATCCCTGGAAGTAGAACGCCATTCTAAAAGCATTCTAATCATAGAGATGATCAACTTATTGGGAGAGGTGATAATACCCTTAATGATTCTCCTGTTTCTCTCCTTCCACATACCTCAACAATTGATCCCAGATACCCCAACAAATGATTGAGAAATTGATCAGGTGGCTTTAATTTCTCTTCTTGGAAATTTTCATATATCCAATGTCTTTTTTTGAGAATGTCTTCTTTTAAACTTCATTGGAATGTTAGTTTCAGTGCTCCCTTGTATTTAGATGTTCTTATGGATTGCTTCTCTTGATCGGATGAGAACTTTGGATATTCCTTAAAGAAGGCTTCTATTTCTAACAATTTCTCCCAATATTTGTGCTCTTTGTAAGAGAAATGGAGAATCGGGAGCCCATATTTTGTTTCATTGGAAATATTTGGGATTCATTTGGGCTTCCTGTCGAGAATATCCTTCTCTTGGGTTTTATCGGGTAGCGTGGTTGATCTTAGTTGCCAATGGCAAGGTGAGTTCTTGGGTTCTCGTGGTAAGAGCTTCTAGATCAGGATCCTTCATGGAGTGTATTGGGGAATTTGGAAGTAAGGAATAGAAGAATTTTTGATGGGTTGTGTAGGTCTCTTCTCTTGAAGTTGTAGAGTCTATTTGCTTCGAGGTGGCTTCTTGGGCTTTTTTTTGATAGATAAAGTAATTTTTTATTAAGAATTGAGGAAACACAAGAAGTACAACTCAGGGCTAGAGGCCAAGAACAGCTGCATTAGGAGGTAACAAAGACATCCCAATCAAACAAAAAGTCTTGGAATTTCACCCCCTTAAACTCGGGGAGGTGAGAAACCCATCAAAACAGTAGGGAGAAGGCATTGTCAGATAGCTTGGAATTCTTCTCATGACTCTTGTCAAATGTATGGGCATTTCTTTCCAGCCAAATCACCCAGCATATGAAAGTGGGGATGCATAACCATAGAGTTTGTGATGCAGGATGCATACATGTAGAGATCAAAGGTAAATATACTCAAAGTAGATTCTTATTGTCTGTCTTGTCCTAGTCAAATCCAAGAGGACAATTAGATTAAATCTGAAACAGTCACTGTCCCATCATTCTTACGCATTAGACTTAAGCAGAAGGTTCAAACAGCATATGAAATAACCCCACCTAAGAATTGAAAATCACACCAAGGTCTAATTAAATATCTCTAAAACAGAAAATAGAATATGGTCCAGCAGCTACTAGGATAGCAGAAACAAAAGAAACAGGTCTAAACACATTCCACTGTCAAATAAAGAGCATAAAATATTAGACAGGTCTCCAAAATAGCAATCAACAGCTCATAGACTATCACACCAGTTAATTTGATGCCTGAAAGTTGAAGGAACATCAGATTGAAAAGCTCTGGCCGAAGGGTTCATTAAAGAAATAGGTGCAGACCTGTTTCTGGGTAGCCGTAGGGTAGGGATTTACAAGAAAAAGGGCTGCAGCAACAAACTTTGATGATTGGGGCTGTTGGGTTTCTAAAACCCAGAAAATTCTGGTAAATAAAAAAACCCATGAGTGCTTTATTAACCCAGACAATTCTGGAATTAAGAAAAACAACAATGAGTAGGAGATTAGGTTCAGGAAATTTCTGAGAAAATGAGAAAACAGCAAGGGTTTGTATATAATAGGGTTTTCAAGTTGGGGTTAAAGAAATCAAATTCCAACCATTAAATCACCACTCACCACAAAAAGAGACAGAAGAGGATAGATAATACCTGGTATCTGAGGTTTCTCACCAAAGATTCCAAGGGCTTGGCTTCTTACCAAGAAATCTCCCAAAATCTAGGAGTCTCACCTAGGGTTTCCAATCTTTGGAAAGGGGAAAGGGAAGTGGAAATCCTGTGCCTAAAAATAAACTCTTTCATTCATTCATCAATAATTAAAAATCCAGTCTCTCTTACCTCCTTAGAAAGTGACTTCCTACTAGGCTTATATGTTGAGTTCTCTAAAAACCCCAAAAACAAAAACAAAAATGACCACCATGTCTTTGGATTCTAATAACAACAACAACAAACAGCCTTATCCCAACTATTTGGGGTCAGCTACACGAATCCTGTTCCGCCATTCCGCTCGGTTTAATAATAGAAAAATATAAAAGAAAAACATAAAACAACAATATAAAAGGGCTCCAATAGAAATATCAAAGACTCCAAGTGATGTACAAAAGATGTCCTCTATGGCTGCACACGTGTGGGCCCTATAGGCTGATGTCATGGACTGTAGCTAGTCGAACCACAGTGATAAAGGTATGACTCTCCTCTCCCGCTGGTACACTCTAAAAGGCATGTCACTGATGTCCGCATCAGTTCAGGCTCTAGGAGAAAGGTCATTCAACTCCTCCTGCTCCAACTACAAAGCAAATCTGTCATTAACTTAGTCAAAGGCTAGTTTTTGTTGAACCTGTACAGGAAAGAGGCCCATACCAGATGTGAGACCAAGCAATGGATGAATAGATGAGACCCTGATTCCTCGTTACAGCATAGGCAGCACCTGTTTGGCATGTGAAAGTGCCTTTAACTTGTCTACCGTGAGGACCTTTTCCAATGTCAAGAAAAGTCTCCTTGGACGGCATTTTAACTTTCCAAATGATCCTGGCTTGGCTAAACTGCAGACTTGGAACCTTTAGAGATAGGCTGACTTGACTGAGTATACTGTTAGATATTTTTGTATTGTCAATGTCCATCCGAAAACAAAGAGTGTATATGTAGCGGTTATGTAGTAGGATTTTATATGTATGTTGTATATCTCTGTAAGTCTAAGAATATAGCCTGGGAAACCATCAAGAAGATGGATTTGAAGCCAGAATGACCATGCTAAGGAGACTCAAGAATTGTTGAAGAATCTTCAAGTCTCAAGTGCAAGCTACCTCTAGAAAGCCAACTGGTGGATCCAAAGGTAAATTAGTAAATGTCGGTAAGTTGAGTATTGAGAATAAACCATAAAGTTAAAAAACATTTAGAATAATGTGTTAAACATTGACCCAAACCCAAGAGTCATTGCCCATAGCATGGACCTCGAAAAAGAAAAAATCACAAAATGCTGAAAACAAGACATTGGGACTGGTGCCAAATGTTTTTAGACCAGTCTTGAAGTTTGGACAGGTTCGGAAAATTGGTTGGATAGGTTGGGAAGTCATTTTCCAAAAATTACGAAAAAATTAGAGAGACAGTTCCGGGAAAATGGCACGACAAGTTCGGAAGTAAAATTTCATGAAATTACAAAAAAACCAGGTAGGACTGATCCAGACTATTTCACGACTGGTTTGGCAGAGAGCACCTAGTTGGGTGGGTGCTAGGACTGGTCCAAAGCGGAAAATCTGGAAAATTCAAATCTGCGAGTTGGCTCTAACATCTATATTTTTGACTGTATTTTGAGAGTCGTTGGGGGATGATTTGAACCTTCTTTTGGACTCTATAAATAGGGTATTGAGTCCCATTAGTTTACACAACATCTATGCATGAACACATAGTCAAATCCTTGTGAAAAAGAGCCAAAAGAGAGCCAAAAAGCCTATGAGGTAAATTTGCTTGGCCTATGACCTTGAGTGTTTTCCACTATAGTTAAATTAGTTCAAGGTCTTGAGAGAACTTCTCAAACCTCCTAGTAACCTTCTTAGGAAACAAAAGAGTGAGGTTTTACATAGTCAAATTAGCCTACACAAGAGGCAACCCGAAGCAAGAAGATTATCTACATTTTCACCAAGTTATAGCCTTTGTTGGAGCCACCGGAGGTAGATTCTCATCACACTTGTTGGAGTCAAGTGAAGTGTAGTTCATCGGAGTCATTGGACGGAGCATGCCCACTAGAGACACTGGAAGCGCATCTACAAGGCGGAGGATTCCATGGATGCTTGTAAGTAAATTTCATGTTTTATATTTTTCCCGTAATAATTGGTTAGAACTATTAATAAAAATAAAAAGGTTTGTGGTGAACCGGTTAAGAGTGGACGTAGGCCTGGAGTGCCGAACCACTATAAACATCATGTTCTTTGTGTGGTGTTTATTCTTTATCTTGTCTTGTCTATTGTGCTTAATTTAGTTATGCAAATTGACCAACACATAGAACAAGTGACTTTAACTAAGGTTTAGTAAATTAATTGAGTTAATTAACCTTAGGAAATCTATCAACTTGTCTCCCACTCTGCTATAGGTCACAGTATAGTGTCTGACGAAAAATAGTGGTCTATGATAAATTCATAGTGTGATTAATTTGCTCATTAATCTTTTGAACTTAAGTAAATCTGAAGAGGGTTGAATAAGTGTTAAAGAATTTTAAATAAGTTTAGATCCTATTCACCCCCTCTAGGATCTTTTGGATCACTGTTTTGAGAATTTTATATACTCCCTCCTTGTTCCGAGTACACACTTGGGAATCTTGCTCCTGTATATTACCAACTTTTCTTTCCTCCAATTGCTGCAAAAACGTGATGATGGGATCCATTTCCCAATTGTTGAGAGGTGTTGTCTCCTAGAATTCAGTGGCGTGTCCTTGAGCATCTTAATCAGAGACTGGTCTTCTTGTTTGCTCCCTTATATTTTCTAAGTGATGTGTAATTTTGATTTTCTTCCTGTATTATTGTTAATTTTCTGTTTTCTAATGAAATCATTTATTCATTAGGCTGTAAATCAGGCCAGGCTAGTGCCTGGGTTGTTTGCCCCAAAAATTGTGCAGGCTGTGCAAGCTTGGGTTTAGTCTTGGGCAAGTTCGAGCCCAGTTGTTTGGCCTGAAGTGTTATTTGGGCTGAGTTTGGTCAGGGCCTTTATAGCCCGAAGCCCGGCCTGGTCCAAACTAGACAACATGTTCTATTGGTGTGACCATGCCACAGTATGACATGTGGTGTTTTTGGGGTTAAAAGTGTAAGAAAGTGCTTAGTTCAAAAAGTAGGTGTCCAAAAGAGGCACCAAATTCAAAGACACATCATGTGTCAGTCTTGGAACTTGGTGCACGTCACACTCATTTGCTCCCTTTTCTTTTCAAACATTTTCACCAAAATCAAGAAACTTTTAAAAGAGCAAAGTATCTATATCAAATCTGTCATTTTTCCCACTTTTTTCTCTTGTGCTGTTGCTTTTAGCAGGTAAGCATATCTCACTCATTTGCTTTTGATCATTCATTATTTAATTTTAATATTTGAGAATTGTAACATATGTTGGATTGGCATCTTATATTCTAATCCCATGGTTTCCTTTACAAGATTTCATATTCAAGTGTAACTCTATTTGATAAAAGTTGGCATCCTCAAAAGACAGGCTGTTGAGTTCGGGCGGCCTGAACTTGGCCTGAAGCCCGTCTTTTAAAATTGGGCCGAGTTTGGGCTGACTAGCTTGGGTTGAGTTCTGGCCCATGTGTAGCATTTCGGGCTGGGCTCAGACTGCCTTCAGCTCAGTCTGATTTGCAGCCCTAGTTATTTAATAAAAGAGAGAGCCCTTGCAGCTTCTTATGCTGAAAGGACCAGAACAGATATTCATAGTCATTGCTGTGCAGTTATTAAAATACCCCAACTTCAGCAAGGATGGGTTACCAAGAGAGTGCCACACATCAGTTTTTGACTTCAATTTTCCTACCTCCACCTCAGCTTATTCTGGAAACATCTTCTCTTTTTAAAGTATTTGCATTTACAAATAAATGTTAAGAGTGGAATGCAATAGTCTTGGAATTCATTCCTTGTTGTAGGTTTGTTGCTCATCTAGATTTTGCTTGATCTGAGAAACGTCTACTCCAACTGAATTTTCATTATTGGAGATTTGTGGGATGATTCCTATGCTAGACAATTGTCTTGCTCCTGCAAGCTATTTCTAATATCTTAGTAAATTTATGATTCTGTGGGGTTTGTTTGGATGTGTTTTTGTTTGTATAGTAAATGGCATCCTCTCCTGCATTATTCACATCTTTTATTCTTTCTGCACTTGTTTTGTTGCACTGCAGAAGCTGTGTATGCATGAATGATTTGCTATTGGCCCTTAAACCTGTCCGTATCTCTGTTATTGTATCACCTTTTTCTGTTTTTCTTACAGCCATGTTATCTCAGTTGTTGTTTTGCTATTTTCAAAATCATAATCTACCGAGCTTTTGACTTTCAAGTACTAGGTTTGGTACTTTTTACATATAGATTTTAAAAGTTTTTTTTTATTCTGTACCTGTAGTGGATACAATGGGTTTTTTAATTTTTTATTTTTGGCTTCATTCATTTAATACTTGTGGTTCTTTTTATATGTACAGGTTTCCTATTGTGGAGCCTGATTCTGGTCATACAAAACTTCGTCTTGCAAGAGAAGGTTTAGAGGCAATAGAAAGAATAACAACCCCAATTTCAGCTGTTGCAGTAAGCATGATATTCATTTCCTAAACTTTTTTTTTAATCATTTTCTACTTTACCAACAACTTGAGGGGAAAATTTTATAAGACAGCTATGAGAACAGCCATGCTTTATGGAGCAGAATGTTGGGCTGCCAACAAACAATATGTACATAAAATGAGTGTGGCTGAAATGAGGATGTTGAAATGGATGAGTGGCAAGACTAGAGAGGATAGAATTAGGAATGAAACCATTCGTGGGAGCTTAGGTGTAGCACCAATAGGTGATAAAATGAGTGAAAGTTGACTGAGATGGTTTGGTCATGTGCAACAAAGACCAATGACTGTGCTAGTGAGGAGGAGCGAGACAATGCAAGTTGAAGGTGCTAGAAGAACTAGAGGAAGGCTGAAATTGACCTGGGTTGAAGTAGTAAGGAGAGACATGGCAGCTTGTAATTTAACGGCAGATATGGCCCTAAATAGAGTGGAATGGAGAAACAGGTGTAGCCGACCCCAAATAATTGGGATAAGGCTGTTGTTGTTGTTTCTACTTTACTAACATCAAAATATATCTAGTTAGTTCCTAATTTATGCAAAATAAGATGGTAAAAATGCAGTTTTCATGGCTGTTTAGGGATGCCAAAAAACAGGGCCTTCAGGGCATAATTCAGGATGGACCTGCCTGGCCTGATTTATAATCATGTGCACCCACTTTTTGGCTGCACATTTTCTCTTTTTGTGCTTTATAAGTTGTCTAAAAAGTGAACAAAGGAGATATTGCAATTCAAACTGTCCTGGGGGGCATGGTTTGGTAGGATTAGTATAGTAGGATCTGCCTGACCCATGTCTGAAATTCCTGAACACCCTTTCAATTTTCTCTGAAGGCCTAATCGCACTAGAGATGGCCATTTTTGGATGCATTGTGTTGTAGAAGTGATTTACTTGAAAACAAATTTGATTGTGTTGCTTGGATCTCCCTAGTCTTGTGGGAAACTTTTCTCGTGGAGAGAACAAAGAATGGTTCTTACGAGTCCTTGTTTTCTATTCATAAAAAAAGCAAATTTGAACCATATTTTTTGATTGTTCATTCTATCATACTTATGTAATCAACCCTAAACCTACTCCATACCCAGTGCTGCTAATAACTTCCTCTGCTTGCCAAAAAATCACATCCCCTAAAAAACCATTGAAACTTGAGAGAAAACTATTCATTCCTAACCTCCCTTTGAACCGTAATCCTCACCATCTATTTCAGCCATTTTTGGTTAGATTCAGTTCCAAATTGATGTGGACATTGGAGCAAAGTGGGGCCCACACATGGCCTTGGCGGGGTCCACTCATGGCGGCATACAAGGAGGACCATGGAGGACTACATGGAGTTACGCTATGGAGGCTTTTATTTAGTTTTGAATCATTATTAAGTTTTTTTATTATGTTATTTCATATTTCATTAAGTATTAGAGTTAGAGATATATGAGTCATTAGAGTTTTTTATATTGGGTATTTTTGAGAATGGTTTTAAATAGTTTTTTATAAAGGAAAAACTTATCACACGACTTGGCTAGGAGGGGGGAATGTTTTTGGTTGACGGCTGACATGTTTTTAGAAAGCATGGGCTTATCAACTGGCCCACATGATTGTATTTTTTTTTGTAATGAAGATTAATAAAGTTTATGCTCTTATGTGATGCTCGTCTCCCACAACTGAGATGGTTTCTCTCAAGCTTTGTGCCAATGCTTAGGCTTGGTTGGTGAAGATCAAGCTTTTGAGTTGGTGATTTCTCACATGTACAACTCATATTCCTTCTATCTTCTTCTTCTCCTTCCCTCTTGATTCTCTCTATGATGTTTACTGGTTTTCAACTTCTCCATCAAAGATTCATCAAGAATCTTTTAAGAACGTATCTTGATCTATTAATCTGTAAACAGATCTTGCCCTTCTTGTCCTTTCTGTTTTCCATCCATCAAATCCCAGATAATCCCCTTGTATGATCTGCGGACACTCTGTTAATAATCACTCTTCTGTTTTCTTTCAAGAAACACCAAAGACCCTTTGGATAGACCATGCAGCACCTTATTTAGGGAGTAACCTGTGTCCCACTTCAGAAAACATAAAAATCTCCCAGATTAAAGATTTGCTGCAGTCCTAGATTGGGCTTTTGATCAATTTCTCGAAAACCTAAAAGAGATTTCCTGTTTTATGAATTTTGGCCTTCCATGTGGGGGGGGGGGGATTATTCTGTTTGTTTGATATCTTTGAAGGGTAAGTCTTGTAAAGTTGGCTGCAGCCTGGAGCAAGATCCTAATCTGATTGGGACTCTTCAGTTCTTGGTTTCATCAGAATTTAATAGGCTGTTTGAGTTAAGTGGTGACTGATATCTTGGTTCTTCTTTATTACAACAGTAAGAGCATCTTGGAGCTTTGCCATTATAAATAATCCTGCTGTTTGAACCTGTGATTCGATAACCTTTTAGATTACCTTGCTGTTTTGTCCCAATTTTTTTATGATCAACACCCTGAGTTTGGTCCTAATATAACCCTTACAAAAATGTTATCGATACCCAACTATTTGCTTGATTCTTATACCAAATCACTCTCAGTTTGATCCCTCTTATACAACATAATCTGTCCATCATCAACAGTCCCAATTTTCCATACATTTATTCACTATCTGAACACCTAAACATCTCCTTTGTGCACATTGTTAACCTACTGTTTCCCAGATTCTGAAGCCATGAACCCTAATCTGAGAGCTCATATATCACTCAGATTTAACCCGTGGTACCCAGCTGTTTATGACATAATCAGAACCTGTTTCCACCTGTCTTATCTCAGATTAAGTCCTTACTGATCCAGTTTAGGCCTTTGATTAATTATCTTTGTGTGGTGCTGCATCACAAATTTCTTTCTGTTCCATCAAGTTAGATCTGTTAAACCCTAGTTCTCACTTAAGATTTCTGAAGTCAAATAAGCCTGCTGGGTTTAGCACAGCAAACCACCACCCTTCTTTGATGTTTAGCCTTAGATTCCTTAAATCCTAGTGATGAGGACATCATGGCCGAGATGATCATGGGGTCGTGTGCGCAACTACTTTAGTTGTTCTTTTAATTTTTTTTATTTTTTATGTTTCTTGTTGGAGGGGGACACATGTTGGTGAGGGTATTTTAGTCTTTAGGGGTAATTTAGGGGTATTTTCGTTATTACTTGTAGTTGGGCGTTAGTTTTGTTATGAGAATAATGGAGGGGGGTTTATTTTGTCAAATTTCTAATTTTGTAAAAGGGACTTGGCCGTGAGACTCTATTTATAGAGCCCATGACCAGCACACTTGATTATGCAATAATTTCAGATTTGGAATTATCGAGTTTTCTCTTCTTCTCTCTTGTTCTTGCAGGATGGAGACTTAAAACCTTGAAATGGGACTCGGGCCCCACCTAGTTTAACGCTGGTGGTGGATACCACTCCATCCCCTTGGGTTAAAGGTCTCTCATCCTTTTTCTTTTTCTTGTTTTTTCATATATATATATATATATATATTATTTTTTTTTCTTCAGATTTTAAGATTGCTTGCTGAATAGAGATACCTGTGAGAGATTCATCACCAACGAGTCTTCTTCAAATATCTGAGCAAACCAACACATCCAAGGCCTTCCTTAGTGCTGGACGACCACCCCTACATCTATCTCCCTCTTCACCAAGCTTATTAAGGAAGTCCCAGACTGTTCAAATCCATCCAAGCGTGAATACACCCCAGAAACAACCTGCATGAGATTGGCTACCAGTTGCAGGCCTTTGAAGCTTTGACCAGGTGTTCTTCTCCAGGGTTTTACTAACCCTTGACGATCCTAGAGAGCTCACCCCACCTCTAAAAGAACCTTCCAAAGTCAAGCTACACCTTCTGTGTTCCAAGCCTGGCGTGAAACCTGTGTGCAGACGTGATTTTGGAAGATCCCTCCTCATCACTTCACGATCAGGTTTTTGATTGAATAAGGCTTCCTAGGATACCTCAAATACATGGACGATCCTCTCTAGGTATCTCCTACACACCAGTTTGCTGATTTGTAGCAGCTCCAAACAAGTTTCTTTATACCATGAGTGAAAAGTTCAAAAAAACAGCTTGGACGAAATTGATACCCAGCTTCAGACCAACAGGCCTTTGATCCGTTTGACTTTCTCAGGGTTTTCCTAACCCTTAGGCGACCCTGGTGTGTAGGCCTCACATCAGAAAAAAATAATAATAAAAAAAAATTCTTTTGGGGGGCTGGCGGCACTAGTGTAGAAGAGAAAAACATCATCAAAGAGGCTTTTTGCATTAGACTTCAGGTATTAACTCTTCTTTTTGGCTCTCTTTTTGAATCCCCAACTTTTAGGGACTTTTGGCATAATTTACATAAAGCTTGGACTTGGGCTTCCTTTTCTTGGCTTAAACTATATTTCCCTAAAATATTATGATGGACAAAATACGTCATTGGATTCATTTTTATTTATTGATACCTTCTCTAGGGTAATCTAGTCTGCTTTCTTTAATCTTGGCCTAGTTAGGCACTTTGAAAAATTTTCAGTTATAATATTTTAGCTTAAGTCTAAGCCTAATTTTTTCCCCTTTCCCTAAAATAACTCAATAAAAGAAACATCACAATTAGGTCTTTGATTGTTTAGTAATTTTGTAATCCTTAATTCCTTGATTGCATATGAATTTAATTTAAAGAATTGTCTGAATTAAGATGAGAACTTGCGAGTAGGAATCTTGTTTATTTTTCTTTATTACTTTATCAATTTTATTTCTATCTCCTGAACACATACTCACTATCATACATGCATGCTGCATCACCTAGACTATTTTACACCAATTTAAAGATTGATGTTGGCCAGGGCTGGCTGCTCTGGTGCCAAAGCTGGTGCAAGACATTCTAGGATGTAAGAAATTTAAGGCCAAACTACAAGGAAAGGGGGTGGTTTGCTGTGCTAAACCTGGTAGAATTATTTGATTTAGAAATCTGAAGTGAGAATTGGGGTTTAATACATCAAAGTATGTAATGCTAGAAATTAGGCTGATATCTAACCAGGTAGAACATAAAAAGGCTTGGAGGTGAATCTCTCCTAACGTCTGAAATGGATTGTGGGGATTATGGTTTTAGTGGGTGCGGTTAGGAGAAATTACTTTAATTTTACGTTTCAATGGTATTTTCAGGGGCTGTGATTTTCTTGTAAACAAAGATAGCAACAATGGGTATGGAGTGAGTTTCTGGTTGATAATTTATTTAGGATATAAAGGACAATCAAACAATTCTGCCGCAAAATAGACTGATGAAAAAAGTAAAACAAAATATAGATAAGGGAGGGGAGGAGTTGCTGTGAGAAGTAACTTGTGAATAGTGAATCGTGAACAGTACTTGTGAATATTAAATCGTGAACATTACCAAGATTAGAGAAGAAAGAAAAAAAAGAAGGTCAAGGAAGAAAAGATTACCTAAAGTCACTCTTCGGGTTTCATACATTAGAAATCTTCCACACAATAAAACTTCTTTTATTCCAATTCCAATAATAATGATAATAACTCTTTACAAACCGATGTAATAACTCTTGCTAAGACTCCTACTTAGAAAGAAAGTGGAACTTTGAAAAGTCAAAGTTATCTTATTTCCAAGTGTTGAAGGACCAAACAAACTTAAACTTATTAGTCTTGAACCCACTCAAACTATGATCCAAACACAAATTATGGTCTAAAGTCCAAACTTGAACCTATATAAAATCTGGCCCAAATATAAAATTACCAAAGTACCATATAATAAAATATATACAAAAAAATTCTATCTACTTAAATTAATCCAGCTGTCCTCCATATTTTGAACTCCTCTTCAACATGGTACAGACTAGGGTCCCAAACTAGCCCATTATGCTTCCTATGTTTTGTTTAGAAGACACTTTATATAAAAAAATCCTTCTATTTCTCTCCCCCAACAGAACAAATACCATATCACTGGCACTACATGGATTAACATTTTTCATGGTAGCTTCTCCATCTTGCCAGAAGGTCCCAGCCGCCATTGTATAATAAAGTGGACAATATCCGAAGGGACAACCCGAGTCATGTCTAGTGGCTCATAATAGTGGACCAAATCGCATGAGCCACCTAACAAATTACAATAAAGAGAGATTGTTAATGGACTCAAGAGATTTGAGATTGTTTGTGAAGTTATGGGACCAATGATTTTTGGAGGGGTCTGATGTTTCCTTTAGGTGAGAAAGAGGGGACAGGGGTGCCTGGCCACTCTCTTATGTTGGTGTAAATAGGCAATGGAAAGGACAACCCTAGGAGGACTTGTGATGGACTTTAGTGTATTGAATGGTGCCAAGGGCTATTAGAATTTCTATACGGGCTTCAACACCCTTAAGGATGATGCTTGGGTGAAGCGAGAGCTAGTACTGTGTTTCATGTCCAATTTGGATATTGAATATGTGGTTGGCTCCAAACTTGCACTGTACACTTGTGGCAGCTACTTGGTGAAATAGGCTATCCTAAAGCATCTCTGGCTTAGGTGTGCCTTTGATGGAGAGTCCAAGGTATGAAAGATTTAGAGCAGCTTGCAAGGATTCTCTTGGTATGCAAGCGCTTGCTTAGCACGTTATTTAAGTGTTCCATGGTGCTACAAATCATATGGTTTCCTAGATGCATTCTCAAGTATGACAAGAGAGCACTACATACATGGATCAGGTGTAAGGCTAGCCTCAGTTTAGGTGGGAGGGTATAACACGACATGGTTGAGTTTGACTATTCTGCTGTGCTAGAGCTTGGACTGTGACTTGACTTCTTGCAAGGATGCTCTTGGTTCAACAGGTTGGTTTAAGTATACTGGTGACACTACGGATCATTGGTTCTTCGCATGCATGGCTGGAGTATGAAAAGGGGATGCCAGATCCTTGGTTTAGGTGTGTGTTGTCCTCAGCTTAGGGCAGGAAGTTAGTGTCACATGGTCACACGGTTAGAGTCTATCGTTCTGTTGCATCAAGGCTTGGACCATGAAAATACGCTCTTAAGTGTTTGTGGTGCTTCATGGGTGCTTCTTAGGGTGTTTTTATTTGGTCTTGCCTCAAGGCACAAGCCCCATGTGCCTCTGGAAGCATAGGAACAAATTGACTTTATAATTCTAACCGTTGCTTGAAAGTTTCTTTTTTTGTCATAATGATGATGTAGGATCCAAAGGAAAGGGATTCCTACACTAATTAAATATGAGCAGAAACCTAAAGATTAAATCTTGAATATTAAAGAATGATGAAAATTGAAAGAAAGTATTCAAAAAACCAAATCTTTCAAAGAAATTAGGCAAGGCTTAAAAAAATCAATTCAAGAATGATTTAATATGTAAAGAGAAGCAAGAAATTAAAGAAACTAAAGAGAAATTAAGCAAAGAATGAGAAAAATTGGAAGAGGGCCGAAAATCCCCAAATTGAGAGATTTCAATTTTGAAACCCTAAAAGATGGGGACACGGTGGGATACCCATCCGCCCACCCTAATTTATATAGGAAAATGGTCTTATGAAATAAAATTCAAAAGAAAAGAGGGATTTGATAATATGGTTGAGTAAAATGGGTTTCTTGATTAGGGTTTGAAAGATTTGGGAAAATTTTCAAGAAAGGTGGAAATAGGGTTTAGGAAATGGGGAAAGTAGATGGATGGGTTTATGGGGTTAGGATAAATATAGTTGTGCAAGGAATTGAGGTTTGAATGACTAGATTAAAAGTAATTGTCAAAGTCTAGTTGCGAGAAAATTTTCTATAGCAAAGAAAAGTAAAGAAGAAGAACAAATCAAGAAAGTAGTAAAGAAGAAGATGGGAATGTAAAGAGAAAATGGGGGAAGGAAATTAAGATCAAAGAGATAAAAAACAAGAGACAAATAATAGTTTTATACAACAAGTAAAGAAAAGGAGAAGAAGGGAGAGAGAAGATGAAGTTAAAGGAAGAAGAGAAAAGAAGAGAGAGTTAGGGGAGAGCTCACCTTACACGTAAGAGGTTTCAGAGAGAGATACCAGGCTCCACGAACTCCCAAAAGAATTCTTCTTTATTCAAAACACCAACTGATCGTAGAAGAGGCTTAAAGGCCTCTTTATAATATTTTTTCTAAAATTTGATCGAAATACCCTTCTGTACGGCCAGCCTAAAAAATCCCCTTAAAATCTGAAAAAACAACTCTCAAAATAGTCCCTAAATCTCTCCTTATTTAATTATAACGTCCTACTCTTGGTTCATAAGGCTTTATTACATCAAAATCACTCATAAACCCCTCCAAAAACATAAAGAAAACAATAAAATAAAGATTAAAATTGTGGACAACATGTAGATCACTTGGTTTTCTTGGGGAACCTTGGTTGTAGCTTCCACAAGGGTTGGTATTTTTCTAACCACTGCATGGCTACCGCATCAAATGATTAGTTATTCATGTTAACCGATATCATATTTTTGTGCACTTCAAATTTAGCTTTTTGGCTATTAGTGCAGTTGAGCTAAGGATGTTTGTACTTAGGAAGAAGTTATATTTTTTCCCTTGTTTGAATTGTGCACTTCAAATCCTGCGTACATCTTGCCCTTCCTAGACCCCGCGTTAGCGGGAGCCTCGTGCACTGGGTTACCTTTTTGAATTGATGTAGGACACCCCAAGAGCTGTTAGTTCCTGTAAGAACGGGCCCATTTGACTTAACATAGTCAAAATCAAAGATAAGGTTGAGCACAATATGTCTTCAACTCTTAATACAAAATTAGGAAACAAGGTTTTTTTTTTTTTGAAGAAGGTAATGTAAATATTAAACCAAAAGAAAAGATAGATACAACATGAGAGATGCTCACGAAACAACAAGGATAAAAGAAAACAAACTGACAAAGAGCACCAAAACTTAATACATGAGAGAATCCCAATCAAATATCCAGGATCTAAGAGGAGTTTCCCTAGATTGCATCAGAAATAGCCAGACATGGAGATTTGAAAGATTGCCGTCCAGTATTTTGTGAGACTGCTTTGACGCTTCTTAAAAAATTCTGCTATTGCGCTCATCCCAAATAGCTCCACAGATAGCAGTTGGAATCATCAACCAAACTTCCCTCGAGTTGGTCTTGCTGCCGCCTAAGGCTTGGTATGGTCAGCAAAGAAGGAGCTCTCTCATCGACCCAAGAATGGTCTAAAAAATCCCCATGCTCCTAATAAAATAATCCCATCATGTCTTGGCCCTTAGACAATGTAAAAATAAGTGATCCATAGATTCCGTTCCTTCTATGCACACACAACACCAATTAGGCAATATCAATCCCTGCCTAATTAGGTTGCCAATAGTTGGAATTTTGTCCCACCACAATGCCCACATCAAGAAAGCAGATTTGGTCGGGATTTTGGGATTCCAAACACACTTACTAGGGAACGGGATCCCAATTGAAGGGTTAAGTGCCTTATACATGGCTCTGACAGAAAAATCTTTATCCTCATCCATCCCCCAAACCATTTCATCTGGCATGTCCTCGCCTCAAGACTATAACCTTCAAACTACTCCATCAAACAACCCATCTCCTCAATCTCCCAATCATTAAGGCATCTTCTTGGCTGAATATTCCAAGAGTACAATACCCTTGATCTCACCATGTGCTCATTAACTGTCCCCCATTTGTTTCCCGCAAGACTGTAACAGGAGGGAAAGAGATTGGTTAACATTGCCCTATCACACCAGGGATCATGCCAAAAACGGACCCTCTCACCGTTGTTGATTCTAAATATAATGCAAGGCAGGAATCTATTTAATCCTTTGAAAATATTTTTCCCCATCCCGCACCCCATACTTCCTTCCGGATTACCACTAGTCCACCCATGAAGGTCCTCTCCATATCTGGCAGCCACAAACCTTCTCCATATAACATTCTTTTCCACACCAAATCCCCACAACCATTTGTTAAGAAGAGCTTTATTAGTACCTACCACAAACAGAATTCCCAATCCCCCATTTGCCTTTAGCTTGTAAATATCCTTCTAGCTGACCCAATGTATCTTCCTATTTTTCTCGGAAGAGCCCCACAAGAAATCCCTCATGATTCTCTCGATCTAATTTGAGACTATTTTAGGAGCTTGAAATAGAGATAAGAAATAGATTTGCAAGTTGGTGAGGACAAATTTTATCAAGATCAGTTTTCCTCCTTCTGAAAGGTACTGCCCTTTCCACCCCAATAACTTCCTACTCAATCTCTCAATGACAGGATTCCAAATAGCTGAGGATGAAGACTTTGCCCCAGAGGGAGACCTAGGTAAGTAATTGGCAATGGTTGCACCTCACATTCAAACACTGCTGCCAAGCTTTCCATATTGTGAATGTTCCCTACTAGACTTAAAGTAGATCTGCTCCAATTCACTTTTAATCCTATTGCGGTTTCCATAATTAATAATAAACATCTTAGGTTTTGCAGATCTTCAATCTCCGCTTTCACCATAAAAATAGAATCATTCGCAAATTGAATGAACGGAACCGACATACCTCCCTTTAAAGGAAAACCTCTCACAAGTCTCACTGATTCTGCCTTGACTGTCATTTAGCTTAAAAGATCAACTATCATAATAAACAAATAAGGGGATAGAGGATCACCTTGTCTGAGATCGCGACTTCCCTTAAAAAAGCCTTTAGGAGAGCCATTCACCAACACTGAAAAAGGAGATGAAACGCAAATCTTTATCCAATTCCTCCATTTGACCCCAAAGTCTATCTGGTCCAGGACCTAATCCAAATAATCCCAGTTCACATGATCATACACCTTCTCCATATTCACCTTGCACACCACCTCTCGCCACCCAGCCTTCATCATTGCATCAATATTTTCATTTGCCAGTAGAGAACAATCCGTCATTTGTTTTCCAGGAATAAAAACATGCTACGACTCTGAAATGATAGTCGCTAATACTGATTTAAGCCGATTAGCAAGGGTCTTTGCTTATATTTTATATATGCAACCCACCAAGCTAATAGGTTTAAAATCTTTCAACTCCGCCACTCATTTCTGGTTCGGAATAAGGGAAATAAAGTCATGCTTAAGCTTTTACACCATTTATCCTTAGTGTAAAATTCTGAGAAGACTTCCAAGATATCTTTCTCCATCACTCTCCAGTAAACAATAATGAATTTGATTGGGAATCCATCCAGCCCCGGGGCTTTATCCTCCACCATGCCATTAACAGCCTCCAAAATTTCTTCCTTGGAAAAAGGGTTCTTAAACCATCTTCTCTGATCAGAGGTAATACTCGTGAAAGCCACTCTTTTGAGAACCGGCCGATTTGGAAAGGATCAGTGTACAGATGAGAATAATACCGCTCCATTGCCTCTCTAATATGCTCCTGATCATATACCCATTCCCCGTCCATTTTGAGCCTGATTATAGTATTAATAGCCCCTCTTCAACTTGCCATCTTATGGAAGTATTTGGTATTTCGGTTGCCCTCCTTAAGCCACGCAACCCTGGATTTCTGCCTCCATGATATCTCCTCAATTTTGAGGACTCTTTGGTATTCCTGCTCTGCACTCATCAGATCCACCTTTTCCTCTTCCTCTAGATCCCCTTCCATATCTCTTCTTTTTAGGAGCTCGATCTTCTTCAAGCACTTCGACTTTCTAGACTCAACTCCCCCGAATTCCTCTTTTTTCCACAATGTAATTTTCTCCTTGATGAACTTCAATTTTTGAGCTATTCTGAAGCTGGCTGATCTTGCAACTGCACTCTTCCCATCACTGGTTCACTTTGTTTATAAAGTCCGGAACTTCTAACCACATAAGCTCGAATATAAAAGGACGAGGTCTAGACTGGAACCACAAAGGCCGGAGGATGATTGGAATATGATCGGATGTCGTACTAGGGATGGTCTCCTGGATGAACATCGGACCAAAGTCCAACCACTCGGAGGATATCAAAAACCTGTCTAACTGACTGCTAATTCTCCTGTTTTGATTATTTGTCCAAGTATATGTAGCTCCCCTCAATGGTAAATCCACCAATTCTAAATCCTGAATCAAGTTGTTGAAATTTCTCATATGACTTGTCATTCGACGAGCACCCAATCTCTCTGCTGGGAATTTGACAGCGTTAAAATCACCCCCCGCACACAAAGGAACCTGCCACATATCCCTGATACTTTGTAGCTCATCCCGCAACTGCACAAACACAGACCGATTACACGGACTGTACACTTCAGAAAAAGCCCAAATCATATCATCTTCCTTATTCTTGCATTTGATCGTAATTAACCAATCTCCAAGAACTGAATTGATCACCTCCAAAATATTCGTATCCCAAGCCACCATAATGCCCCCAGATTGCCCCGCTGTCGGTTAATGAATAAACTCAAACCGTTTTCTATGCCATAAATCAATCTGTATTTTTCTATCAATAGACTGCACTTTTGTTTCCTGTAGGGTAAACAGATTCACTTTCCACTTCCTAACCATCTCTCTAACCTCCCACCTCTTCTCTTCCCTCCCAACACCCCTAATATTCCAAGAACAAATGTTAATCTTCATCATAGAGATCCTCTTGATTTTTTCTCTGCCGCCCCCTTCTCCTTGACCTTTCCCTATCCTCCCTGTTCTAGGATTCCAGCACAAGATTGTTGAACATGCAGCAAACAAAGGATTTCTAAGGCTTAGACAATAATAGGCCGAGATCAGTTGAGAAATCAGTAATTTTAGGATCAACCAGAATCAATATAAAACTAGGAAATAAGACTAGAATGCATATGGACTGATCAAACGAAACTTGAGTATAAACATAGTCTCAAATTCACAAAACACCACAAAACTTAATTGTAAATAATAGAAAGCACTTATCTGACTGAATACTTGATAGAAAAAGAAAAGTAGAAGTAGAATAAGAAGAAGATTATCCAACCAGCACCAACCAATCGAAGGCTATTAGCAGCACCAACTACTCATAAGAGATCCCACAGCACCAACCCTAGGGAAGAAGAAACACCAACTTAACTTAGGATTTCAATAGAATTTCTTCATAAAAAATTGTTTTATACGTTAGGGACTACATCCCTTTCTTACATCACCATTGAACATAGATATCAATAAGTCCTAGTTGCTAAATCCTAAAACCTACTTACTAAAAGGACTTAATTTGGGAGTCAAGACTAAACAAAACTGTCTATTGGCCCCACAATGTAGCCATATTATTTTCTTATATAAAGAAAACCCCTTTTTAACCCACTTTATTACAGGATAGCCATTAAAAGAAATAAATTCTTAATCTACCGTTATTTTTCCAGCACCCCTTTTGGACCCTTTTTATATTGTGGCTTTCATCTGCATCATGAGTCATGACTTCATTTTCATGGTTGCCCTTCTCAGGTTATTGGTCCATACCGCTCTGGAAAATCTTTTCTACTGAATCAGCTTCTCTCCCTTTCATGTTATGAAGGTGCATCTTTACTACTATTTCCTTATTTGTAGTTTTTTTTTTTTAACCCAGTACTAAGATGCTTAGTGTTTTCTTATAGCTTGATTGTTTTCAATTTCTTTCTAACTTTTGGAAACTTGTGTTATTTGCAGGGTTTGGTGTTGGTCATATGCGTGATACCAAAACAAAAGGTCGATGCATATTTTTATGTGGAGTCACCCATGCACATTGCACACACGCATGTTAAAGCTCACCCACACACACAAACATATATATGTATGCATTTATGCATGTATATAGCACAGTGCTGCCATATTCTTGATACCATGTTAAGTACTATATCCAGGTCGTGGGCTTAATTGACCTAGAGACTTGACTGTTCTATGCTTGAATGTTGTTGACATTCATTTTTCGTTGTTCCAGGCATATGGGTATGGGGAACACCAGTAGAAATGGATATTGATGGGGTAAAAACATCTGTGCTTTACCTTGATACAGAAGGATTTGAAAGTATTGGGAAGTCGAATGTATATGATGACAGGTAATTTTCTGAAACCTAGATCATCTTCAATCTGTATTGGATTGTTTAAGCTTCTCTGTGCCTTGCCATTCTAATTTCTGGTTTCACAGGATCTTCGCTCTGGCAACTGTTATGAGTTCCGTGCTTGTCTACAACCTACCTGAGACGGTTTGTTCTTAAACCCATAACCTAAAAGGATGCTGCATGGGCCTTTTTTGGGCAACGAGAATACTTGTGAAATTTTGTTTGCTTAGGTATTTAAGCATAGAAGTCCTGTTTGATATGCTACTCATATAAATTTTGTTGTTTTATGGTTTCTTGATTTAGATTCGTGAAGCTGATATATCTCGATTGTCATTTGCCGTGGAGCTTGCTGAAGAATTTTATGGAAGGTTTGTAGATGTGTACATTTTCTTAATGTTTTATTTTAAGATTTTAATCACATGTCACAGTTACTTATAACTATCTAGCTCTGTACTAACTTGTTCTATGGTTTTCTCTGTCAATTACATGTGGGAGATAGAGTGAAGGTAATTTTTTAATCACTTTCCTTTTATCTCATATATTTTCTTTCAATAAAGATGGTCATTTTTGAATGGTTGAGTATTTTTGTAGGGGCAAGATGTTGCATTTGAGCCTGCTAAGTTGTTGTGGCTTATCCAGCGTGACTTCTTGCGTAAGTTCAGAAGTGAACATTTGGGGAAATCATTCTTGCCTGGTAGTCTAAGGTAGCTGCGTGGTAGTCCCTAAGGATGGTCTACCATTACTAGAACTAGGAGATATCCTCTTTGGGGAAAAAATTCCTTCAGATGATCTTTATCATCTGCTCCATAGAGCTTCTTTTCTGGTTCAATCACCATATTTTCCTGGAACATCTAAATATGGTTACTGCCTGATTTTCACCATTTATTCTTGCTCTGCTTCCCCATTGGTAAACTTTCTTTTGTAGTCTATGAGATGGTATGCTGGATTTCATTCTTGAAGAAGTATAATTATTGTTGGGTTGAGGAAAACAAGACAAAAAAGAAACGCTCGGGTTTAACTTAGTTTTAGTTTTTACCAAATGAATTTCTTTCTTTGAATGTTCTGTAGGTCAATTAAATTGAGTTTTTCAATTGATTACTTACCTGTTTCCTCTAATGTGGCCCATGCCTAACTGCAAGTCATATCTGTGGAACCCATATTCTTTCTTGTGCACTTTGGTGTGAATTTTAACATTATTGATGCTCTTTACAGAAGGGAAAACTGTTCAACAAATGGTGAAGGAAGCTCTTCAGCAGGTTCCTAATTTTGATGGTTAGTTTTTGCTCTGCATGCACTTACATACCCAATGGGGTTTATTTTCAGCATCCTTATTACATAATTAGTCCAAATCTTTGACCATGGATGCCAATTGTGACTGCAGGCAACAGGAATATCGATCAGGTATTACTCATGTCTAAAACTTTCTTTCTTTTCAGTAAAACATTATCATTCTGGAGTTGCAATTTTGCTGTTCTTGATTGAATCAGGTTAACCAGATTCGAGAATCCCTTGCCATTATGGGTGATAACAGCACTGCCTTTAGTTTACCTCAGGTAATGATCCTCTCTGCCCCCCTCTTTTCAATTCAGTCCTTTCCCTTTATCTGAAACTGACTCGTGTACGAAGAAAATGCAAGGTTCTGCCTTTCTGTTTCAGAAGTGGGATCTAGTTAAGAATGTTAAACCTTCCTATTTGGGATATAGCTTTGGATACCAACCAATGGCCGAGAAACAGATAGACATGTGTCATCTCAGTATTAGGGATGGGAGCATAGTTTTAAAAATTGAAATATTTCTAAATATCTTCACAAAATGTTTCTGTTTCCCTAGGTACTGACACAAAACCTACCTGTAATGTTTCCATGACATGTTTCTAATCTTTTGATACATATTATATCATTTTGGCCAAGTGTTAGTCATATTAATACAATATTTCGGTTAACATGTATGGAAATGTCAACTAATTGAATAACATTTGGACCCAACTGTGTGATGCTTCCTTTCCTATTTTCTTTTATATTTGAGTCCAATATTTTTCCGGTCAAGAAAAACCACTTCATTATGATTTATTTCGTTTTATTTAATTATATTTAAATTTATAAATAATGCGCTAACAATACTCCCTTGTCCCATTTTCTTAAATTTCCATTGAAAGAATTAACAAATGCAGCTTCATATTTAAATTTTTTGTTGACTAATATTAGCTATCACATAAAAAAATCCGATACCTTCAAGCAATTACTTTTGTATATTTGCTTTGTGTTCCTCAACTTATATGGTAATTTTACAGTGATATGATAATTTGAAAATGTGTATTTATGTTTCTTGTATAATTTTCTGCAATATCAATGAATACTTTTAAAGATTGCATAAAGTTTCCTCGAGTTCTACAATATTTTGACAACATGTCCGACATTTTTGCCAAGTTTTTTACGTTTTTTATTTTATTTTGAAGTGATTGACATTTCCACCAACACTAACATTTTAAACCTTGGATGGGAGTGGGGTGGGGCTACCAATTCATGCCCGAGTAAGAGTAAACTGCATAAGAATGTTGTAGGATTCATTGGAGTCAAAAGTGACTTGGTTCTTAACTTAGCCAATTGGTACCGAACTGTATTAGTTTATGATGTGGGGAACATACCATCTCAAGAAAAAGAAGATGGAAGACCATAGATAGTCTTCCATGGAGTGTCTAGTAGTGTAGAGTTAATTTTCTGTTTGGAGGGGTTTTTGTAATTATTTTAAGTCCTAAGGGTTTGAATTTAATAAGGCATGTTTGCCAAGGGGTAGAATAGGACTTTGTTTTAAAGGGTATACTTGTAACATGGCTGAAAAGCTATGGGAGTTTTTAGGGACTTAATGATTGGTCGTTGGGGGTGTTTTTGTCTTTTTATGGCCTATCACCTCAGACCATGGGACCCACACAAGTGGCTGGATGA
>JAOXJP010273945.1:0-19968 GCA_025762735.1 Platanus orientalis
CAAGCAGGAAGTAACAACAGGGAAGGATCTTGATGAATGTCTTCAGACTTCATCAAGATTATAAAAGTCAAGCCTCTAGCTACACCTGCGATCAACAAGCAGGAAGTAGCAATAGAGAAGGATCTTGATGAATATCTTCAAACTTCATCAATATTTTAAAAGTTAAACCTCTGGCTACACCTGTGATCGACAAGTAGGAAGTAGTAATAGGGAAGGATCTTGATGAATGTCTTCGGACTTCATTAGGATTATAAAAGTTAAGCCTCTGGCCACACCTACGATCGACAAGTAGGAAATAACAATAGGGAAGGATCTTGATGAATGTCTTCGGACTTCGTCAAGATTATAAAAGTCAAACCTTGAGTTTACCTTATGGCAACGGTGATCTCATTGCATCTAGGTTCACCTTATAGCAATGGCATTCCCAACATTTGAATGTGTCTTACGGCAATGACACTCTCAACATCAAATTTATTAAATTCAATCTCTTATTAACAAAAGTTAGTATTCAGTTAATTCATCTAGGGACCAACAAAATCAAATCAAATTAAGAGTGTATTCATTATGATTAAAAAAAATAAAATATGCACAAGTAAAAATAAAAGGCCATCTCATGAGCACCACTACCTGCCTGGTGGGGGATGCTAGAACAAAGAGGTCGTTTGACTGGTCCTTATCACAGTTTCATCGTGTTTTACCACTTCATGCCATTCACCTCATTTGCATACTTCCAAGCATTAAATCTAAACAAAAATCGAAAAAAGATAACTTATATGTTTTATTTTTATTATTTTTTTAGTATTTTTTCAAGGGTTTTTACTTGTTTGATACATTTTAAAATTTTAAACAAATTTTTTTTTTTGTATTTTGTTTTATCAAGGCATCCGTACATCATATGTTGTAGACTTTTTATGTCTTTTCATAGGAGCATAATGTCAAAGCAACAATGCACACGTGAATTGGAAAAGAAAATATAAATTGCTCTAAAATTAGTTATGAGGTATTAGTTTTCAAAATTCCTCCAAATTATAGAGCTTCCCATATCAAACCATATATAAAGAAAGCCCACTAAAACATGAGCCATCTGGCTCGGTCGGTTGTCTTTTTGCAATAAATTCAGTTTAGAAAATCATTTTTCAAAAAAATTTGAATGACTCATAATTTATTTAAAACTAATCAATATTTTCTTATCTGAACCAAAATTAGTGTTTTCTAGTCTTTGTTACTCGTTAAAAAGCAACTCATGTCAAAAAGGGACATTTGTCAGCACCTAATTTTGGCCCAAGGTCTAAAGGTTTCTTTTAATGGGTAGCACTAACTCTCTAGAATTGACCTTAGGCATCCTAAAAAGCCAAGGTGGTTAGATAACCTCCTATTTTTAGACCATCCCCATTCTTTCCTAATTTGACACTCTAAACCCCCGATTTTTCCCTAAGATCTTTGTTGAATCCATTTTTCTCATATTTCTATTTTTCTTTTCAATCTCATTGTTTTCTTAATGATTGTCCTAAGTTCAGTTACATCTACATTGAAAATTATGATTTTACCCCTCATTAAAGGTGGACCAGCGAATATCATTGTACAAGCATCGAACAATCAATCGGGTGTCATAAATGCATCCAGATGGTCCAAAACCCAGAAATGGAGTGTTTGATCAACAAATTTCATCATATCATGTTTTGATAAATCTTGGTCCTTGATTTAGAATCTTTGAAAATCTGATCAAAATATACTCTAGATGATCAATCTAACATCATAGATGCATTCAGAACGTTCCGAATCTTTGAAATAGAGTGTTCAATCATCAAACTCCATTGTTTCAATTTTTGTGAATCTCGACCCTTGACTTGGAATCTTTCAAATTTTGAATAAGATTCACATTTAATGGTTAATCGAATACTGTAGATGGATCCGAGATGCCTCTAAACCTTGGGGTACTAGAACCAACCTTCAAAGTTCATTTTTGAGTCTTCCATCGCACCGTATCAATTTGTGACCGTTTGATATAGTACTTTGAAATTTCAAATTCAAAATCGAACTCCACCATAACGATTAACACCATCCATTTAGCCAAGGGAGTGGGTCTAATTGAACCTGGTAATTTTGAATCAATAAATTCCCAAGTGGGTCTACCAAGTTACGGGATCCCACTACACATAGGAATAAGTCCATTTTCATGACACATGGTGTGATTTTGTCTAATTAGGAAGAAAAATCAAATATGATCAAATCATATTTCAATTCAAATAAAATCAATTAGGATAAGATCAAATAATCCAAAATCTAATCAAATAATCAAATAAAAGTAAATAAAATAAAATAAAAATCTTTCGTAAATATCTCCTTCCCAAACTCTATATAAAGCCCATCTCCCCTTCTAAAACTCATGGCTAGAAACCCTAAGCCCCCTTATATTCTGACGGTCAAAAACCCTAAACTCCTTCCCTATCTCTCTCTCTCATTTTCATTTTTCATAACTTTTCCCGTGTCCACTCTCTCTCACGTCTAAGGTGCCACCCAAAGAGAATCCTGCCTCGCTTATACGTGCTCACATAACAAGGAGATTGGTTTGAGGTATGTCCCTCTAAACCCTTTATTTTTGTACTTTAATTTTGTAAAGGTCTATGTTAAGTAAATGATTGGTCATTTGTAATATATGTTAAATGATTTGTTCTATACAATTAACACACACAATAATTAGTAGGCTAAACCACCAGCACATGAATAACACGTTTTGATAAATAAAATTCATCCACACACATCAAATATAGAAATTGGACCCTAATATTAAACCGGTTTAAGTAGGTAACCGCCTATGTAGGTGGATCAGGATGCCTAACAAATTCCCAAGTCCATAATCAAACCACTTACTCAAAATCCCTGAGTCGACCAGTTTGAAATAGAGTCAGACATTTCAAAAAATTTAAAAGTAGAATTATTTTGTTTTCTAAACATAGATGTCCAGTCACATCTTTAAAAGGGTTGGTGGTGACTACTTGTAATCGTGGGTTAGGCCCATGATGAGTGGGCCCTTTTCTAAGAGGCCCACCCATCGTGCAAAAACCGTGGCCCACAACCTCTTATTAAGTTTGTTAACTAAGTGAGGCTAAGACAAGCACACGTGTGTGCGCGTACACACACACACATATTGATGGGTCAGCGATGATAGTTTATATTAGTCATGAATAAACCTATCACAGTTGCAATAAGTTTGAAATTCAAAATTTTATAGGTGAAAAAATGAACCATGTTTGTCACCATAGACTCATTCGTGATTATAAAAAGTTCGGACAATAGAAGTGTTTTATTTGGAAAGTCATTTATGTAAGATTCAAAATTAAATATTACTTTAGTGGGTGCTTGAATCACTATATAATATTTATTATATTTTATTTGATTTAATATAATTCTAGTAACTCGCATGTGTTTGAGCAATCCAAAAGAAGCTCAACATATGTTTGTGTTTTCTCTCTTTAAAGAGAAAGATGAACGATGTTTTAGGGTTGGAGAAAATCGAGTATGGTGTCTTTCTACTTCACAGATTATGGAGATTGTATATATGGATGGTTGCACATGTGAGAGACCCACATAGAGAATATGTTCTTCCTTGCTATTGAACATGCTCATCATAGAGAGGAAGATCTCTCAAGAAGAGAGAGAGAGAGAGAGAGAGAGAGAGATCGTCTTCATCTTGTTTTTCTTGTGATTTATGTGTATCTTGAGGGTTTTAAATTTACACATTAGGACCATTTATGCCATTTGTTTGTAGACCTTTATTGTTGTGTGGAACAAATAAGGTTATCGGTTTATCCCATAGGGATAGCCATTGAACCAAACCATTGCACTAAGAAAGCCTGGTGAATTCACTTTGAGGGCAATGGATTACTATGAGAGGCACCAACAGTAAGGGAATTTTACTCTATTTTATATTCCATGTTTATATCTCTAGAGATTTATTCAGATTAGTACATGATGAAGTTTCGTTGTGTTGCTACTATGCTGATCTTTTGAGTTTTAAAACTAAAGATCATAACAAATTATAAGTGTAGGATTCGTATTACATATATGCTAAATTGTTGAATATTGACAAATATATTTTACGATTTTTGGATACATCTAGAACTACATTTCAGCCTGATATTTCACATGTAATTATAACTGGCTTCCATTATTGACATTTTATGTAATGCCTGAACATCAAGAAAATTGTATGCTAATTAATACATTCAGAACTGTGATTGAGCTATATGAATTCTAATATTCCAACCCAACATTGGTATTAGTACGATTTGTGACTGGGGTCTGGCCGCCTCACTTCACACCTTATATAAAGTGTTGTGTGTGAGTGAAGATAAATGTGAAGAAAATACTCGGAACAAAAGAAGAAAAGTATAAAGGGAGATTGCAGAAGGAAGGAAGAAGAACAAACGGTGCTTGTGTATGATTACTAGAGTCGAGCTCTGAAGAGGGAGGAAGAGAAGTCAACTCTATCATTGTGTGTCTCCATTAAATCCCCTTATTAATTCTCTTTGTCTAATCATCACCCCTTTTCCCTCATTCAACCATTCACTTATAGCGATTCCAGAACTTTGCTCTCATTCTAGAGAAGAGTTTAGCTTGAGTTCATGAATCCATTGCTCTCTTAGACCTGCACTCTACATTGAGAGACGTTGCTTTGTTTTTTAAGAATCATCCTCTAGAAATTTGGATTTCTTTTCATGAGAAATGTCATTATCTTCTAACGAGAAACACTCTATTGAAAACCTCTTGACAGATATGTCATGCTATTGAAATTTTTAATAGAAACTAAAAATTCAAAATAAACTATATAAACAGACCCCATGTTTTAAGTAATAGTGAGGTTCATTCGTCTCTGTCGGAGAGTGCAACTCTATTGAGAGACAAGGGTTCTACATAAACCAGATTGTATCCCAAAAGTAGCTTGACCACATCCCTTGCACAATCACTTGGAGGCTTCGACTATCTTCAAGAAATGTGATAACGACACCTTTTCTATCTCAGTTGAATCGATTAATAACATTTAGGTTGAAGAAGACAAATTCTCTTGTGAACTAGATTCATGAATACCAAAATCTCAGTCTCGCAACTGATTGGTGATCCACAACTCACTTATCACACTACGACTAACTTAGCATATCACGCCTAATTAGCAATCCATGATTCACTTAGCAAATCGCAACTAATCAATAACCCGTGACTACACCCGTGTATCCACGACTAACTTTTAAGTCGCAATTGATCCCAAGCTCCATGACTACTCTATGATTTGCGACTACTTCGTCGTTTGTCCCAAAGCAGGAAGTTTATGACATTGGTTTCCCATTCCGAAAAACATTTTGGGTGATCTATCCCAGGCTGGCAGTGATTAAACTGATTTAGCATGTTTCAACATGATTAGATTCAGCCGGGCTTCATTATGTGCCTCATAATAATCTGGAATATGTTAATCCTTCTTGAATGCCATTTGTTTGGAACCTTCTCGCTCACCCATCATTATATCTCGGGTTGACACCATATATTGCTTCAAGATTGATAACTTTTTAGCTGTCTTGAAAGATGCATTAAGGCATGCAATTAATCTTTTGTTTTGGATGATATTTTTTATTTTATTCCTTCATTTATTTATGGAACTTAAGAAAGCTTTATGTATGTTGTATTTGTACATAGGTAGCAACCATGTTCTCTAACACATGAGATATTATTATTTCAGATATGTTTCATTTTAAGTCTAGAGACTCAGATCATAGAGGCTGAAATAATGCATAGGGAGTGTACATTTATTTCAACATCCATCTTGCTATCTTGCTTTCGGGCTTTCTTAAAAATCTTCCCAGCTAACTTGACTAGTAAGTTTCTTCTCTAACTTGGATAGAGTATTTTATACATTAAATTTCTTCTCTCTTTAAGTTTTGGCATTTTAATAGGTTTTGCAATATACAAATCATGTAATTTATTTAAATAGTAGATTGATAATCTCTTCAATTTCGTACTTGCTTGTCTTTGGAGATAAATCTTTGAATGGAGTCTACCATGCACTACCATTATCAGTCATTGGCTCTTTTGTCCCTTGTTTAATTTCTTTATAGTTTGAAGAAGTCTTGTAAATTCATAATGAAATCTTCTGCTTTGTGGCAGGGTGCTGTAGAGAATTTATTGGAAAGAAGCTCCTATGTTCAGTTGCCTGATGGTTCTGTTGTGAAATTAGATCAGAGTTCAAGAGATGGCATTCTGCAATCCCTTCATGAAATGTCCACGGCTGCATTGCGTTGTTTGGGTTTTGCTTATAAGGAGGAGCTTGCTGAATTTGCAACATATAATGGTGTTGAAGATCATCCAGCTCATGAGCTCTTACTTGACCCATCCAATTACTCATTAATTGAGAGTGACCTCATTTTTGTTGGCTTGGTGGGGCTGAGGGTGAGTTAGAAAATGCTCTTTTTCATACTCATCATTGTTCAATTGTGCATTTTTTTAATGCTTTTGCTCTGTTATGTCTTCTCTACTGATTGATCGGAAAATTATGATGATCTAACTTTTTTTAAAATCTTATAATCATCATAGGATCCTCCTCAAGAAGAGGTTCACAAAGCAATTGAGGACTGCAGAGCAGCTGGCATCTGTGTTATAATCATTACAGGAAAACAAGAATACGGCAGAGGCAAATTTTCCGGAAATAGGTGTCTTTGGACCTAAAGAAGACATTAGCTTGAAAAGCTTAGCAGGAAAAGATTTTATGGATCTTCGTGATAAGAAAAACCATTTAAGGCAAAGTGGTGGGCTTCTCTTCTCTAGGGCTGAGCCAAGGCATAAACAAGAGATAGTGAGGTTGCTCAGAGAAGATGGGAGGTGGTTGCAATGACAGGTGTATTAGCAATCTGGTTCCTATTTAACCACAACACAACCTGCTATCCAACATGCACTATTTAGAATTTGTTATGGTGCTCTTCTGGTTATTTTTTCAAACATTTTTATAATGCATCTTCTCCTTTCCAGGTTGCAAAGGAAGCCTCTGACATGGTGTTAGCAGATGATAATTTCAATACAATAGTTGCTGTGGTTGGGGAAGGCAGATCTATTTATAACAATATGAAGGCTTTCATCAGGTTTGTTTCTCTTCATTTTCTGTCCTCTGTAGCTTTTAGCAAATGTAGCTAATTATTGGTCTAAAATTGCACTTGTTTTTACTAGAAAATTACAGATTTGGCATGCTTAGCAATGGATTTATGTACACTTGTTTGTGAGTCATGTCATAAGGGTTTATCATATATGATTAAATACCTTTGGGGGGCCTCTATATACTCACCCTGGGACTTGTTAGAATTGATGAAATAGTTGTCCTGTACTCCCATTTGAAGGGAGTACTTTAGATCAGTTTAAGTATTTCTTGATATGTGCTTTTTAGTTTGTTATAGTCTTGTGGATTGTATGTGCATGGAGTGTCTGGTGAGTGGTATCTAGGTTGTTGTGTCATTCCTTACCACAAGAGGGTTCAGGTGGACAGACTTCCTCTGTTTGTTTACATGGTGGTTTTCCGAGAGTTTCCAATCTTTAACCGTAGCCTAACATATAACTATTAATACCCATTGCAGTTGTCTCTTCCTCACATATCCTCCTTTATACAAATACAAACCCTTTCTCCTTGCACCCCAAATCCAATCCAAGCTTACAAACCAGTTGGCTTATGGTCATTCCTTACCACAAGAGGGTTCAGGTGGACAGACTTCACCATCTTGTACAGTGTCTTGGTAAGGTCCAGTTGTACTAAAATATCTCTTACTCTTTGTTATCATATGCTGAAATCATACCTTCCCTCGAACTTCGCATTCAATACCTTCACAACCATCATGTACAACTCCCTAGAGTATGTTGTTCAATTTTAAAATGATCATATGGCTGTATGATCAGCTCCCTTATGGTGTTATCTTAACCATACTGTGTTATTTCGAGACTCTGTTGATACAGCTGTACATTTTTAATAGTCATCTCCTGTTCTTGCACAGAAAAATGTGTCGACTTTTCTAACAAGCCAATGCTCCTTCCAATCTTCACTAAAATCACTCTCAAATAGTTAGCCTTCCTTATGAAGCTCTTGAAACATTGCTTGAATACATTTCAAACAACTCCACATGTAGAACAATACAGTTCTTTTGTTTCCTAATCTTTTCCTATTCCTCCTTATCACGAATCCGAAGCTGTGATACAAACTGTTGTAACTTATAGATCTCAAACACACTCACCCTCAAGCATGAAATAATGAAGAAATGAAAAGTAATAGAGAACACAACAATTTATGTGGTTCGGTTCTTTGGCTTATGTCCATGGTGCAATTCAGTTCTTCCTTATATGATAAAATAAGATGTACAAGAGACCTGCTCAAGCTCTCATATAGAAACCCAAGCCCTTTATCTTGTCACACCCCATTTCTCTTATCCTTGGTAAAGCTTGGTCCTCGATCTCTTTCGTTGTTTCTCATGTCAAGGTTTGTGTTGTGACATGAGTCTTAGAGATTACTAAACCTTAACATACACCTTAGATTCATTCACTTCATTGAGTTTTTTTTTTCTACTTCTAGTTAGATATATTTTAGATAGTCTATAGTGACTTTAGCCAGTGTTTTAAAAATGCTGCCTATATTATCGTTTTTTACCAGCATTTTTAAAATGTTGGCTAAAGTTTCTGACTTTTTTCTTACGTGACTCAAAGGCCATTTTTGTTGTACTGTCACACTTTCAATCAGAAAATTAAGATATTGATTGATAACACATATTTTGAGGTGTTGTTGAAGCTTTTCACACTCTTATATGAGAACAACAATTGAATGGATTCACAAGATTTTTGAGCGGATTTACACAAATGATTTCTTTTTCTTCATTGACATCTAGTGGCAGCTCTTTAATACCAATCTAACATACCCATACAGGTTGTGGAGCCTAATAAAGAGAACCTAGACAAAAGAAATCGTCATTTCCACTGATTAACTTGGGTGGGTTTCTCTCAAGAGACCATATTATTGTTATGGAAGCGTCGAAGTTGGTGGTAAAGCCTACGATAAGCATGGGTTATTTCTTGGCCATCCTATCACCAAGCTTTGTAGTTGAGACCATTGGCCATTCTTTCTCTACTTCAGTCTTCTTAGCTCTTCAACTAACTGAGCCCAAAAATTAGGGCTTTTGATTCATTCGAAGCATCTAGACAATGATGTTTATTTACCTAAATATCCTTTTCTCATGAGAGAAATAAAATATATAATGGTGTATTGGAATTGGCTCTTGCATAGAGAGCATCTTAGAGCTTTGTGTTGCCTTCTAAACAAAAAGACAAGACAAGACTACGTGGTAATTTTTTTTTTATCTTATAAGTGGTGGGAGAGAATTGATTCTATATTTGTTTCTCTCCTTTAATGATTTACCAAATTATCCTTCTTATATCATGCTCATAATTTGTTATTTATTTATTTATTAAACTAAAATCTTTATATATATATAAACTTAAACGGTTAAATATTAATCGAAGCGGATGTATACATATCCACATTCGGCATATTTATAATAGAATGTTTAAACGAATCAGATATAGATGCATCTATATTTGCCTTAATCAAATTGAATACGGATGCTTAGACGGATAGTTGACAACCATAAACACATAAGGGATACATACCCCTTCTAAATTTACTAAAACACCATCCATTTTATTCCATGTGAAGTCCCTATTTGGTGATGTGTCGACCTGTTAGGCCAGACAAGTCATAACAGGCCAGGATCTAAACATATTATAGATTAATCTATCATAGTAGAAAATGTAATGCATAGCCAATGCATTTCAGAACGGATCCAGTATTGCTGCCTTATGACCTGTTAAGGTCTTGCCTAATAGGCGGCACGACACATTGGCGGCAAAAAATGAATTACACTTTTTGACAGATGATTTACACTTTTTTCCGCCGATGTGTTGCACTGCAAGTTAGGCATGACCTTAACAAGTCATAAGGCGGTAGGACAAGATTTTTTCCCAATGCATTTACCAAAAACACTAACTTGAGATGCCTTTTCTGCCCGGTTATTGGTGGGCTGAAGAGGGTGGATTGTATGGGCACATCAGTATCGACAAGTGATTTTCACCTTTTGGGGGGGTGCATATCACTTGTTGGCGTTGATGTGTCCGCCCCCTAACAGGGTGTGGAGAGGAGTGTTAGATAAGAGGAGCAGATACAATCCACCCTCTAGTTATTGAGTGGGTCCATACTCCCAATAGGCTCATAAACGAAACCGAATTTGATAGGACTGCTAAAGTTGGACTGATATTTGGGGTAACACATTAGTGCTGAAAAAGTGATTTACAATTTTTGAGCGATGCTTTTCACTTTTTTGTGCTGATGTGTTTGCCCTTAAGTTAGTCTTAGTTAATCCAAAGGTAGTCCAATCAAATCCTTAGTGCTCATAAACGCATTGATCTTATATCTTCGATCAATCTGTCTAAGTTACCTAAAGAGGACCCACCTTCGCTAACGCATCCCCTAATCCCTAGCCAGCTTCGCCATCTTTTCGGCCGAGCTCATCATCTCCTCCCTCTTCCTCTACATTAAATCCCTCACCATCTCTTCGACGGTCCCTCTAACACAAGTGTCATTAATGTCCAAACCCCCTCCACATCTCGCTAACGAACCTGTTGTTGATCTGTTGGTCCGAGAAGTACGGCCGACAAAACATCGGAACTCCAGCGTAAACGCTCTCCAGCGTTGAGTTCCACCCACTGTGGGTTAGAAAACCACTGACGGTAGGGTGGGCCAGGACCTCCTCCTGTGGTGCCTAACCTACAATAGACCCCCTCTTCTTCGTTGTCGCCTCCAGCTCCGCCAGAATCTTATCCTCATCTCCTCTTTCTGTGACAGAATCCGGCCGTATAACCCACAAAAAGGGTTTCCCATTGTTGACCAAACCGTACCAGAACTCCAACAGAGTTTCCCGAGTCACGGTAGCTAAACTGCCGAAGCTTACGTAGACCATGGATTTTCGCAGCTGGGAATCAAGCCACGTCTTGAAACTTTTGTCCACTTCCCAGAGACTGTTTGAAGAAACTCTCGGCGGCGAGGAATCTGTGAGCCAGGGTTTTAAGAGAGCGTGGAGAGGTCCGATCGTGTAGAGCTTCGGACAACGAGAGCGGATTTGAGAAAGTATGGGCCCTTCTAAGTCTTCGAATGTGTTTAGAATGAGCGCCGATGCTCGATTCGAGTTCTCGACCCCTGTTAAAACGAGTTGGAGACCCGAGTCAGCCAAGTCTTTTGCTCGGCAGTAGCTCGGGATATCCTAGCAACGGAGAAAACTCTTTATTCCCGGTACGCACTTTATCGGTTGATCCATGTTGGAATCAGCAAATTATGGGAAATTATGGGAGCTTGTATTCACAATTCACGTTTTTGTAAGCACACCTCACTTAACTCTATTCCAAAAATACCCTATCTTAAAATAACTGTTATAACCCTAATGACATTAAAATTAAAATTTAAAAACAAAGTTCGTAACCACACCTCTACACCTCCTCTTTTTCTTCCAAACCATCTCCTTCTCCATTCTCTCCATTTAGGGCTCCCTAACACTAAAAAAAAGTCACACATTTAGATTCTCAAACAAGAATTCAACCAATGGAGTTTCAAGGAAATGAAATGAAAACTCCTAGGCAAAAAAAATTCAAGTTTGGAAAACTTTTTTTTTTTTTTTTCTGTTATATTCGGCATCATGATGTTGAATGGGCTTGAAGGCGTTTGGCACTTTGATGTTGAACGGGCTTGAAGGCGTTTAGCCTTAGGCTTGGTAAGGCCGAACAGACCACCAATTTGCAAAAAAAAAAAAAAAATTCTCTAAAAAATTGAAGAAAAAAAAGAACAAAAAATTTTGAAACAAAAACATGATTTCTTGAAAGCATGTCCACTTATCTTCGTGAAGACATGATTCAGTTGTCGATGATGCCGGTTAGAGGGAGGGAACAGGGTTGGAGAAAGGAAGAAAGAAGGAAGGGAGACATGGACACCGGTTAAAGGGAGGTGTGCATAGAAAACTTAGCAGAGAGGGGTTTAACAGAGAGAATGGTACAATTGGAATTTACGAAGGGGTGCTTAGAGATTTTGAAGGTGTGCTTACAAGTGAGGTGTGTTTACAAAAAAGTGAGGTGCGAATACAAGCTCTCATAAATTATTCCAAAAAATATGGAATTAAGAAGATGCATGTATTTTTTATTGAAAAAGAAGCCAAGCGGTCCTACCTTGGAAGGGAATCTTGCCTGCTTCCATGAGTATGGGAATAAACAAGGAGACCTAGAAAGCGCAAGCACTGATCATGTAGAAAACAGTGATGGGAATATTGAGCTCATCTACAACATTAATGGTGAAAGTCAATATTTCGTCTACTATAATACAGGAGAAGGGTGGCCGATAATAGGATTTGTGGTGACTAGAAATGAGCATCTCTCAGAAAAGTGGCTTAGTGGTTACATCCAACGACTTGAACAAGTCATCGAGGTGGTTGGTCAAGCGCGGTAATTGGCAGTGAAAACCTGATTAGTTTTGTATCTACAGAAAAGAAAAGAAAGAAGGTGATTCAGAGAGAAAATATATCAGAAAACAGAGGAGACAAATAACACAAACATAGAGATGAATATTGTTGATGTATGTTAATCCCATGAGCATGTGTTGGACACAAGGGTAGTGCTAGGAGTCTTGTAAGTGCCCTATGTGAGCTCACAAGTTTATATCATGAAGTCAAGAAGGACCAAAGGCCAAGAAAGAGCACTAGGAAGAGGCACACCAAAGGAGGTATATATCATGCATATCATATCATACTGTGTGTCTAAAAACAACCCTAGACATGGTTTAGGGTCCCTAAGAATGCCCATATATGAATGCCAAAAAACAGCTAAAGAAATCAGCTCAAAACAAAAAGTGCAGAAAAACCATAGTAGAAACCGATTGCGAAACTCCCAATCAATTTCAGCGAAATCGATTGTGAAATGTGCAATTTGTTTCGGTATGAAATTTGCTCTCAGTTCTACACTCCTGAGGTTGAAATTTATAGGCCTAAATCGATTTTGGTATGAGTTTGAGAAAATTTCCCAGAACCCAAACCAATTGCAAACAACCAAATCGATTTGGGACATAAAAGGCATCCTAAACCAATTGCGAGTTTCACAATCGATTTGGATCCTAAACTGATTACGAAATCCCAAATCAATTTGAAGGGCAATTTTGGAAAAAAAATCACGAAAATTTAGGGGAGATTTTTAAAATTTGAACCCCATTTTAGTTCATTTAAAGGCCTAAATTCACTCCCTAATTGCTATATGCTCATCCTAAGGCTAAGGATGCTCCTCCCCACTATAAAATGGATTTTTCCTTTTAGGGTAAGCATAACCCCAACACTTCAAGTTAGTTTTTGAGAGAGCTAAGAGACATAATATTTTGAGATCCTCCTTCACTGCACAAACCTCCATTGCCTACAGATTTCTAAGCTTTAGTAGCTAGCATTCTACACTACTCTCTTATTTCTTCTCTCCTATTGAGCTACACTCATACTATTGAGGAGAGGTTGTGGTGAACATTTTTCCTTAGATGAATTCACCTTTGGATGAGCTCAAGGAGCACTAGAGCCAAGAACTTGGAGGTTATGGGTAGCTAAGGCACATCAGCTCAACAAGGAGCATCCCATATATTGAGCAACTAGCAACATCAACCATATGGTAGTAATATTTGTTTGACTTTTCATTCATTTACATTCATATTCATTTACATTCATATTTATTTTTACTGTTGCTTTACTTCTGCCAAAGACACCGGAAGCTTGAGAACTTTCACCGGAGACATCGGAGGTAGAGCACACTCGTCGGAGACACCGAGTGTTGTAGTTTGGCTTGCTTGTGAGCAAGTAGTAGGGTTTGTATATTGGCGTAGGTTGTAATAGTACATTAATGAAATATACTTAAGCTCGGTAGTGAGCTTTAGAAGAGTGGACATAGGCCCGAGTGCCAAACCACTATAAATCTTGTGTTGTGGTTTGTGATTATGTAGTTGCTTGTCTCTTCATTGCTATACGCTACACTACTCTTGTCTAGCATATATTTGATATTATTCTTGGGTAGTCACATTGAAGCACACACCCATTTATGTGAACAAATTGCAAAAGAAACTAAATATAACCACAAGGTAAATTAAAAAGGGGCAAATAAATTTATAAATCTTATTCACCCCCCTCTAGGATTACGTTTGTGACATTTCAAATATTGAGGAGATTCTCAGCATAACTGTCTAAGCATCATAACTTTCATTATAGATATATAGAAGTCATTACATATAAGATTCTACAGTTCCACTTTTACATCATTCACACATCTCCATAACTACTTCTACAACTATCAATTGTTACTAAACACGTTTATATTATTGGCACATCTCTATAACTACTCCTTAACTACAACTGACAACCTTTACTTAACATTCCCCCTCAAGCGAGTGAGTGGGAACACTCTGAGTTTGCATCGGAACTTGTGAAACTTATAAATTGGCAAAGACTTGGTAAGAACATTTGCAAGCTATTCATCAATAGAGATATACCCAACTTGACCAATTCTTTGTAGAATTTTCTCATGAATAAAGTGACAATCGATTTTTTATGTGCTTCGTTCGAGCATGCATTACCAGGTTTGAAGTTAATGAAATAGCAGAAATGTTGTCACACCAAATAGTAGGCACAGTTTGTAATGGAATTTGAAATTATTTTAAAAGCCTACTTAGCTAACAGAGTTCGGTTGTAGTTGAAGCCAGACAATGGTACTCCACCTTTGTGGAAGAGTGAGATACAGTTGGTTGCTTTTTACTAGACCACATGATGGGATTACTTCCAAGGAACACACATATGACGCTAGTTGATTTTCTATCCAACACGTCACCCACCCAATCAGAATTAGAAAATGCTATGAGTTGAAGAGGCCCAGTTGTGTAATGCAATGAGTAATCAATAGTGCCACTTAAGTACCTAAGTATCCTCTTAACTGCTTGAAAACTAGATTGCTGAGGCTTATGCATGAACTGACACATCGAATTAATGGCAAACACTAGATCTAGGCAAGTAATAGTTAAATATTAAAGAGCTCTAACTAATCTCCTATAAAAAGTTGAATCGGCATATGGTTGATCAGATAGAACAACCTTGATTTTGGTTGAAGTTAGCATGTCACAGGGCTTACAGGATATCATTCCATCCTTCTGAAGAAGCTTAAGTGCATAACTTGCTTGAGACATAATGTAACCTTGAGGATTTGATATAAACTCAATTCCTAAAAAATGTCTTAGTTCCCCTAAATGTCTCATGTCAAAAGGAGCTTTAAGAGCATTGATCAAGTTTGATATGACTTTATTGTTATTCCCTGTAATTAAAATATCATCTACATATAGTAGAAGAAATATAACAGACGAATTTTGATGTTGAACAAATAGCGAATGATCAGTTTGACACATTCAAAAGTCTTATGAAATTAGACTATAACGTGTTTAAAGTAAGGAACCACAAAAGCAGATGTGGTGGGGTGCTTAACACCTTCCCCAACTCATAAACAAACCATGTACCTAAGAATCTCTAGGAGTCAACCAGTTTAAATATGGAGTTAAGACATTTCAAACCATTTTTAAAAGTTAAACTTGTTTTGTTTCCAAAACTAATGTCTAGTTATATCATTAAAAAGGATTGGTGGCGACTCCAAAACATCATGGGATTTTTCTTGCAATGGGTAAGTCTCTTTTCAAAAGAGATTATCCATCGTGTGAAAATCGAGGCCCATAGTTCATATAGTATATAGGAAAATTAATAAATCTAATAATATATCTTAACTTTGTGAATTCCGATCATTGTCAATACACCCTCGGTGGCTCTGGTGAGTGTAAGAAAACCTCTGGTGGCACTGGCAAAGGTATCTTTGTCTTCAATGGCTTTGGTGAAAACGCAATCAAATAAAAAGTGATTTATATGATGGGGAACTCAATTCCCATGAATATGTCTCTCAATAGGCTAATTTTCTAATTGTAAACACACTACAAATTCCTCTAAATAATATTAAATGATGAATGCATAAATACCTTTTAATAGGTAGATTTTACTATAGTGATCACAATCAATCAATTTCTGCTAGCAATTTTCAATTGAAGGTCTCAGATATTGTTCCTCTAATATTAATATAAGTGAAGAAATTCAATGCGAGAGTGGTTGCCTCTTAGTAGGCTAATATTCCTCTGATTATTACAGTCAAATAATGCTCCAAGTAATAAAGGTCACTACTAGCTTGACAATATCGTAAATAGAAAGCTAAGTTAAGATTTACCTCATTTGAATGCTCTAAATCATGGAGCTTTTGGAGGGCTTAAAGGTTTGAAACCCTAATGCACGATCTTCTTTGATTTGTATACCAATCAAGCTCAAGAGATCATGTGTAAACTCACCCAATTACAAAAGGATGAGAGAAATATCTTCTTTTTTGCACACACACACACAAACTCTAGCTTCTTTCTTACGGGATTTTCCAATTACCGATTGTGATTTCGTTCAAGAGTTCATAAGCCTTTATATTTTGAGAGTTTATGTTGATTTTCTATAATTTTAGAAACCCTAAAATATTTGATTCGCAATGGACACAAGATCCCCCAAAAATGAAAGTTTTTTGCACAATAGATCTTTGCAAAATTCAAAATCTGTGACCTAGGATTGATCTTGAAAGTGTTGGGATTGGTCTTGGGGTAAAGCTTGGCCAAAACAAAAAAATTTATGTTTGAGATCGATCTTGGCTTTCTGGGATCAATCTTGGAAATTCCAAAATCGATTATGGACTTCCAAGATTATTGTTATAGCCTCAATTCATATGGGGCTTGCTCCTAGAAGCTCCCGAATCATTCCAACATCCTTGGGACTTGCCTAAGTTACCTTAGTATCCGTCTTTTTGGTCTTTCACATTAATTTTACAATTATCAGCTAATTTATACCAAATCTGAGTGAGTCTACCTCTCTATGTCCATAGGTGGTCTTCTAAACACACTTAGGCTGGGTTTGGTCAAACACACTTACAACACATACTTTACATTTAAATTTTACCCATGGAATTCATTGTTGGCTTATTGAGGTGATTTTGTACTAGAGCTTCAGACATCTTGAGTTCTTTAATGAGGCTTATCTCTTGATACTTGTGGTCTTCTAGACATCTTAACTTGAAAGCTTCTTCCTCTTTGATTTAAACTTACATAACTTATAAATTTACAAAAACAACCCTTGTAAGACCAAGTACATTACCACAACATATATGTACTTACACAAGTTTTGGAATGGATTGACAATATTTAATTTATATCTGACAAACATATTAGAGTAGTAACCATCAAGCTTCAACCTCATAACATTCCCGTGAGTCTTTAAGGGCATAAATGCCTACATGATCAAAATCTCACACTATAAGGAGAGCATGGAATTAGCTCATTAGCATATGTAGGCTATGGTCATTATAGCACATGCAACATGAATTTGCACCCCTTTGCGTCCTCTCGGGGACTTGGCCCTTGCGGCTTCTTCCCCCACTATGCCACAGGTGTGGTCCATGTTTGTGGTGGGACCTTAGTTAATGAGGGTTTTGGGAGTCGCCACCAACCCAATTTTATGGTGGGATTGGACACCAATTTATCCCTTTTAGAAAGGAATACACGGGGACTTGTAGGGCTCCACATCTTGATTTCGGTACTGCTATGATTTGTTGAAAGATCCAGGTAATTAAGCCATTTGGTTGTAGTTGAGGAAGGTGTTAGGCACCCCAACACACCTTCCTTTTTAGGAAGGTTCCTCATGTACTCACATGCCATAACTCGTGTGTGTGCACACTAGCATGGTGTGTGTAAGAGTGGATTTCATAAGTTTCATACTTGTTAAAGTGAGATGCACTGGCTAATTAATGAATATATGAGCATGTTCATATAAAACATACTTTCCAAATTAACTCTAAGAATGGATTGTCATGCTATCTAAATAACGAAAATAAAAACATAAAAAATAAATAAACAAAAGAGTTAAGAAGGCATTCTCCCATGTATCCAAGTAGACCATAAAGAGGCAATGCATACCAAATATACAACAATGATAAAAAAAGTGCCTAGTTAATTACGAAGGGATGGCTTTGACACAAAGTAATAGAATTCCGTCAGTAGTGTGTCTAATCCACTACAAGTGCGGTCCTTATTACATGAGACAAAATTAATAAATTTCATAAATGAATATTAAGTTATAACAACGACCAATAGAAGAGATTTACATAGGGCACTAATGGGGATGTTGATGGTTTGAACCTAGGGAGAAAACGGTGTCAAGTTATGTAGGTTTTGGGATACTAGAGTGGGTCAAATATATTCAAGTCTAATGGGTTTAGATTCTGTTACAGTGCGACACATGGCAACACATGATTTTAGGGTGGTTATTTTTCAGAGAAAAATCAAGGCAGAAAAGAAACTATTAATAGGGTTAATATGATTTTTATTTTATTTAGAAAGATTTATTTTGTTAAGTTTTTAGGTTTTATTAGCAACAATTTTATTTGTTAAGTGTTAGTTTTTAGTAAGAGATAGTTTTTAGAAGAATAGGATTTTAGTTGGGTTCAAAAGGGGAAATTCGCACAAATTTGGAATTTGAAAGGTTTTGCATAGTGTTACTTTCAGAAGGTATAACTTTTTGTACAGATGTTCGATTGAGGCGATTCTTGATGCGTTGGAAAAAAGACGTCAAGGCCTACAACTATTATTTCACGTTCAAAGGACAAATTCGACCATTTTTCAGGATAAAATTGCACCCAAAGATGCTATACGAGATTGGAATATTTCCATACAAACTTTTGAACGAATTTCATAGATTTGTTTAGGGTTTTTCCATTGTTTTGGTCTTTGGCTTATAAATAAGTGTAATGTAATAAAGAGTGATTAATTATTGAATTAAGTTTTTGTTATTAAGATTTGGTCTCGACCCTAAATTCTTGGCATTTTTTCCTTTAGAAGAAATCAATAAGTCCTTGTTCCTGGAATTTTCAACTTCGAAAATCAACAGGTCCGTGGAAGGTTGTTCTCAATCTGTTGGTGAGATTCATCCCCTACACTCACACTGCATTAATTGGTGGTATCAGAGCTAGGATAATTTTCCAACACCATGCCAAGGAGATGTGTAGGTGTTCGTGAAGTTCCGTTGGATGATGTGTACGAGCGTGATGATATCGCATGATTGGCTTAACATATTGATGAGCAGTTTGATATGTTGAGCTAGCAATTGACTTAAACAATGGTTGTCTTTGAATTCTAATGACAGTTGACTCAACAAGTGGTAGTATTATTAACTGGAATTTAATGCTAAAATCGTTTACGAAATTCGTGTTTCGTAGAGGAGGAAGATGATGATGCTTATTTAGAAAACCCCTTTGATGAGTTTGAACCAAGGAGAATGAGACCAACGGTTGAAATCCCCGAATCCCAAGGGAGTTTACATCCAGAAGAGTTCCTTGATTGAGACAATATTATAGAGAAGGAAAAGGTTTTCAAAAAGCCGGATATTGATTATATATTTCAAGAGTTGAATAATTCAAGTGAAAAATATTCAATTTTGCCTATTTTTGATGATCCTGTGTATGGTGATGAGGTTATTTTCATTGATACACCTATATATGATGATGATCGTGTTATCTTGATAAACCTATATATGATGACGTGGTATTTGATGAATTATCCGAGATGATCAGTTGCATGAGATGAAAGATTCCAAGTACAAAGATATGTTTGCATCAAACCTATCATAACATGGTTCTTACAATGATTTGTTTAAGGATTTGAGCAAGAAGAAACAATTTGGATGCAACATTGAACATATGATGTGGTTAATGTCAAGTATTGTATTGATT
>JAOXJP010273966.1:0-19967 GCA_025762735.1 Platanus orientalis
CCGACGCCCTAGGTCATGCCCATGCCACGGCCATGCCACAATTTGTGTCCCCCTGTTTCCTGAAACTTGAGTTCCCATGTCCCAGACTTGGTGTCCCCTCGGGTCCTAACCATTAGTGTCCCCTTATATCCCCGGATACACCAAGACACATAAGTCCCCAATTTCTTGTCCCCTCATCTCCCCGAATACACCAACACCCTATGTCCCCGACACATGTCCCCTTGGTCCCCAGGTATACCAACACCTCTATATCCATAAAATAGTGTCCCCTTGTGTCCTCGAGTACACCAAACACCCCATGTCCTTGGAATGGTGTCCCCTCATGTCCTTAGGTACACCAACACCCCATGTCCCTAAAATGGTGTCCCCTCGTGTCCTGAACCTGAAAAGAATGTAAAAAATTATAAAAGACTTGTAATAATGTTTTCCTAGTAAGACTTAGTTTGATTAGGTTTGGATCATACAAATCCGGTTTAACCCAATATAAACTTAACTAACCCAATTTGATCGATACTTGACCGGTTTGACCGGATTTGATTTTGGTTGATTGAAATGGACTGAGGTTGACCCGAATGGACTAGAGTTAACCAATTTGACCCAGTCTAACTAGGGTTGACCATATATAACTAATGGACTAGATTTGAGCAGTTTAAGGACCAGGTTTAACCAAAGTTAAATAATTTGACTAGATTTGACCAAAGTTAACCGAAATGGACCAAGGTTGACCGGAATGTTTTTAGGTTGACTAGCTTTGACCTAAATTAACTAAAGTTGACCAAAATGGTTCTAAATTGATTAGTTTAGCTACGGATCATTGGAATTGACCATGGTTGACTAGTGTGACTAGGTTTGACCAAAATAGACTAGTGTTGACTTAGTTTGACCAAGAGTTGATTAAAATGACTAGTTTAACTAAACTTAAAAAGAGTTGGCTAGTTTGACAAGATTATATTAAGGTTGACCTAATGAACTGAATATTAACTAGATAAGATTTAGATTGACCTAAATGACCTAGGGTTCACTAGATATGATCTAGATTAACCCAATTAATCTATTAACCCAATCAATCTATAGTTGACCAAATTAGATTAAGGTTGACCTAAAGAATCAAGGGTTGATTAGACCATATCTAATTAAATATAATTGAATGAAATTGATCAAATAAAATTTAGTTTAACTAAAATTGATTAAAACCTAGTTTGACAAAAATTGAGTATAAAGCACTTAGTTTGACTAAGATGCATTCGATTTGACAAAATAATATAATCTACTTCAAGAAAACTTTAATTAGGATATAATTAATATCTCAAATCGCTTATGGACTCAGTAACACAATAAAATACAAATTATAGGGTTTATAACCCAATTTAAATCATTTATTTGGTATTTTGGAGTTGCCTAGATGTATGTGATACATGAGGTATTATCAATGTGATTGGAGACCTTAATGATAGTGGGAGATAAAGTTTGATACCCTATATAGCCACAAGATTAGCATGATCATATGATGATCAAGATGTGCAAAGATAATCATGTGATGATTAATTTGTGCCAATATGATTATGAGATAAATAATGTAGAAAATGATATGGATTTATGAGGTACATCGTTGATGTGTTTATGGAATGTTTTTGGCATGTGATGTTAGAAATATACAAATGTTCTAATTTTAACATGAGATGTTAGATGTACTTAATTTTGACATGAGATGTTAGATGTACTTAATAATGACATGAGATGTTAGACATGTATAATAAATATTGCGGTCACATGAGATGTTAAATTTATACAATATTATGACATGATATGTCGTTAATGTGTAAATAATATGGATTAATTATGATATAAGATATTTAACCTAAAATCCCTCATTTTAAATACTAAGTATGTAAGTAGGAATTGTTTTACAAAATAATTTATGTGGTCTTCCACTGTTAGTAGATAGAGATTTCATTTGAAATAGGTTAGTTGATGCCTACAAGATAGAACCATATATGTTTTTAGTTGATTTTGTCTTATTCACTTCTTAGGATAGGTCTAGGTATGACTAGTGGGAATGTAAGCCCATAAGATACATCATCTCATAATACATACATTAAGACCGAGATGGTGATTCTATACTTAACTGAATGGATCATGACAACCCACAGGTTATAGTTATGATTCTTTCAGAGGTCGAAAGAAGATCAGAAATCACGAGTCTAGAAAAGAGTTTAAACAAGCTTTTACCAAAAGTTGATGGATAGTATCTATCTGCCTAATTAAGGTCGACATGATTGATGCCCACAAGATAAGATTATGTTAAGAAGGATTAAGTTTTTTATGATCACTTAATTAAGTAGATATATTATTCTTTCACATTCTTGCTAATGTGCCAACTACACAATAAATGTGTAACATTGGAGAACACCCTTGATATGACATTCATCAAAACCAACTCCCTACCCGATACAATGACATTAAGGAGAACTGTCATCCATAATACCATGTAGGACATCTAGTGTCCATACAAAGTTATTCTCCCTCTCATACTGAAGATACACAAATGTCATAGAAAATGTCAGATTGGTACACGTCAAGCCAATAATCTTCAGAAGTGGCATGCGATATCTATTTGTCTTATAGGTGCAATCCATGATCAACACACGTGAAAAAGCACGCAACAGGTTTATATAAGCCGAGTGTGCCTAAAGAATATCAGTGATAGTCTCATTGTCTTCAGCTATACGATGTCATTCAATGTAATTATGCTTGGTCAACTGTTCAAGCAAATGTTTCATCTGAGATCTACCAGCCTTTTCTTCCTTTTTTTGTTTAGATTGTGCATTATATATTGCGGTCCTAGCAAAATTATAATTAAAGAAAAGATGATCTACAGTTTTAGGATCCATCCCACACATTAGGCAATATAGATCAATTCCTTAGATTTATTTGGAGATTTTCACACAGACAACTATTGTACTTTGTAAACATCACCAAATAAAAATGGTAATACGGGGAGGGAGGTTTTGAATTTTCCGCAACTTCTTTAAGCTCCCCTAAAATCCCACATTTAAAAAATTAATTTCTAAATTAATCAATTTTAATTATCACTAAATTTTCTCTCTCATAAATCAATCCCTATTAATCATCCCCTTTGGATGTATTTTTTGGATTCAGCCTAGCTCTAGTTAATGAACTTCCCTTTACAAGAATAAAAAATTACATTCCCTCTCTCCTAAAATCCTGGATTTAATCATTTCTTTATAAATGTGATGAAGTTCGATCCACTCTTTTAAACTTCTCTTCCTATTAGTAATACAATAAGGGAACTGCTATTTACACCACACAAATTTCTGAACTCACCTCACTTAAATTTTTTTTATTGTTTTTCCTTTTATACCATTTCCCCAACTCCTTCCCTTACCTAAAATACCCTCCCCTTATTCTCTCTCAAACCCCACCCCTCTCTCTCCAATGCCGGTGGGTGGTGGCAGCTCCTCCGGTGGCTACCTGAAGGTAAAGTTTATTTATTTATTTTTAAATCAGTTTTTTTTTAAGGTGTTCGGAGTGGTGTTGCCGAGCAAAGCAACCCTGCTCAGACAGACCAACCGAGCAGGGGCCCTGCCCGAAAAGCCCAACCAAACAAGTTTTTTTATTTTTGAAACAGTTTTTTTAGCGTGTTCGGAGTGATGTTGCCGAATAAGACAACCACTACTAGGACAGACCAATTGAGTAGGGCCTGCCCCGCTCTGACAACCCAACCAAGCAGGGGTTGCCTTGCTCGACAACACTAGTCAAAACATTAAAAAAATGGAGAGAAAAAGAGAGAGGGTGCGGGAGAGAGGGAGAGAGAAAGAGAGAAAGAGGAAGAGGGAGAAAGAGAGGGGAGTGCAAGAGAGGAAGGGAGAGAGAAAGAGGAAGAGGGAGAAAGAGAGAGAGGAGAGTGTGGGTGAGGAAGGGAGAGAGAAAGAGAGAGGAGAGTGTGGGAGAGAGAGAGAGAGAGAGGAGGGGGTGTCTGAGGGGGCACTGCAACTGCCAGAGGAGGCATTGCAGTCACCGGACTGGTTGCCGGAGGGATGAGGGGAAGGGGATAAAAGAAAAAAAAAAAAAAGAAATTGAGGGAGGTTAGAAATTTTTAAGGTGCGAGTAGCAGCTCCCTACAATAAACCTTCTCTCCTACATTTTCTCTTCTTGTTAATAACGGAGATAAATTTTTTTGTTATTTTAAATTTAATCATTTTAATCCCATGTTATATATTGTATTCTTTCTTAAGTTTTTAAAATATCGATATTATCATTAACCTTTTCCATGCAAATTGGCAGGGCTTCAGTGATAGTTTGACTTGAGTTTATACGGTGAAAACTTATCATTTTGTTTAACTTTTTGAGACCACTAGTATATCATAAACAAATAGCAATTTTAACCCAAAAAACCAAAAAGAAAAAAACTAATGCATGACAATGTAGCCTGGGTCGTCTCCACATGGGTGTGTCCAGCATCATTTTGTGCGTCTGAAATCCTCTGCGCCACACCCCTTGATGGGACACTCAGGAGGGGGAATCAAAAACCTCTAAAAAGTGAATTGATTCCCCCCCCCAGTGTCCCATAGGGGGGTGGCACAGATGATTTCAGCCCACAGAAGGGGAGATGATTACTGGCATTTGGGACGGTTGGACCACCACAGACGGCCTATTTTTTGCCTCTCGTTGGGAGAATATTCTTGCAAACTTTTCAAAAGAAAGTCTTTATTTTTTCTTGGATAATGGGCAGGCTCCAAATTTTTACTCCATAAAGTGTTTTGATGTTGGGAATAAAGAGGGGTGGGAGCATGAGAGTGGGAAAGAGATAGAGCATAAGCTGATTCGATAGTGAAAGAACCTTTCGGATTGGGAAAAAAACATATCGAGTCACTAAAGTTACATGGGAGAGTGGGACGTATGAGGTAGCTTTATTTTCCAAGTTTGAAACAAATCTTAGATTTTGTAAGTGGGGTTTTGGGGAAGAAAATTGCCATGGGGAAGATTTGAGATCCAGGAATCTTTCCATGGATCAGCAAAAGATATTGAACCTATTTCTTTATGGATGCCCTTCAGGAAAAGGTTTTCTCCTTTTTATGATGCTCTTCCAACACTAGGAGCTAGAAGGAGAGGCTTTAGCTTGAAGGAAACAACACTTTGGGAAGTAAATAGATCTGAGAGTCCTTACCCAAAGGGCTTCAAAGTTTGTTACAATTCTCCAGGCCAGCTTTGCAAGGAGAGAAAGATTGAAGTGATGTAATTCGTCTCTAATTCTGAGGCCTCCATCTCTTTTGTTTTCCTTAGATCGTTCCAAATGTCCCATGCAGATTTGGAATCTTTACTACCTGAAGATCTCCAAAAGTAACTTTTAAAAGAGAGTCAATTTTCTTAGTGATAAAAAGGGTAAAAGAAAACATGACATGGCATATTGGAGAATTGCAAAAGTTACAAATTTTAGAAGCATCTCTTTACTAGCCTGATTTGGAAGAGCTTTGTTCCAATTATTTATTTTATGTTCAATTTTGTTTTTATATAGGAGAATAAATCAGCTTTTTTTTTAATATTTACAATCTTTTAGAGGTGCGATTTGGTGTGATTTAAAGTTTGAGAATTGAAGATAATTTCAAATTTATCAAAGTTAATATCTTGATGTGAGGCAGATTTATATAGATTTAGATCATTTATGATTAAATTTAAATCTTGTGATGTTGCTCGGGAGAAGATGTGGCAGTCATTAGCAAAGAATAGATGCGAAGAAGGGGCTATTATGAGATAATTTAATTTCATTAATAATATATTGATTTTCTAGATAATTTAGATAGGAAAAGAGACCTTCGGCATAGATGATATAAAGGAAAGGCAAAAGAGGATCTCTTTATCTTAGACCTCTAGAAGGGAGAAATATATGACAAGGGGATCCATTTACAAGAACTTTATATGATGCAAAGGTGGTGCATTTCCTAATCTGAGAGATCTAGTTGGTTTAAATCCCATTTTGGACATAATGTCAAGGAGAAAATCTCATTCAACTCGATCAAAAGCTTTATTCATATCTAATTTGATAGCAATGTTAAAGGATTTTGAATTTTTCTTTTTATGGAGGGTTGGGATTTCATGGGCTAGAATTATATTGTCAGTAATTTGTCTATGTTTTGATAAAATCATTTTGAGTTTAAGAAATTAGGTTTGGTAGAACTTTCTTTAATCTGTTTGCAAGAACTTTTGCAATGATCTAATAAGACGTACTGCATAAACTAATGGGTCTATATTGGGATATATTTTTAGGTTCGTTTACTTTTGGGATAAGGGTTATAAATGATTTATTTGAATGGCTTACATTAATATCAGAGTTAAAAATTTTGAAGAGAGGCATTAGTGATATCTTCACCTATAATGTTCCAAAAGTGTTGGGAAAAGCCAAGCTGTTAATCATCAGGGCCTAGTGTTTTTAATTTCCCATGCTGAAAGCATTATCTTTGATTTCCTTTGAGGAGAAATGAGCATTTAAGATTGTAAAGTCATGATCAAATAGAGATGAATTAATAGAGTTTGAGATAATATCAATTGCCTTAGGGGGAGGATATGAGGATGAGAAAACATTTCTAAAGTAGTTTGAAGCTACCTGAAAAATCTCAGAGTCCATGAAATCCCATTGATTTGGGGAGTTTTTTTACACTACAACAAAAATAAGATTTAATAGCATATTTTTAGGCAGCGTTTTTGTAAAAATGCTGCCTAAAGTGAGTAATATATAGCAGTTTCTACAAAAAATGCTTCAAAAAAGAAATAAAGAAATATACAGCATTTATAAAACGTTGTACAAATGTAAAATATACAGCCTTTTTTTATAAAACGCTGTCAAATTTAATATTATATAGCGTTTTTAAACGCTGAGGAAAGAAATCGTAAGTTCCGTCATGTGTCAAAGCTAAAACCACATAGATAGCGCTTTTAAAACGCGGCATTAACGTAAATAGATAGCGTTTTTAGAAACGCTGTATATTTTAATTAGCACTTGTTTTTAAAACGCTGCTTATAAAGCTAATCCAACTTTTAGAAACATTGCCCAATCCGTTTCCTTCTTATTCCCCCTATTCTTTTCCCGCGTCCCTATTTCCCTCTTATTCCCCCTCTTCTCTTCCCGCCATCTGCTCTTCCCTCATCCTCTGTTCCGGCCATTATTCCCCCTCTTCTCTTCCCGCGTCCTCTGTTCTGGCGGCACAACACCGCCCTCCCTTGTGGGCCATCATTGTACTTGTAGTCGTCTTCCAATACTACTTTGTTCACAAACTTGATTTCCTGTGGCTGAAAAGCTAGGGTAAGGATTTCTTGGCATTACAAACTCGATTTCCTGTGACTGAAAAGATTAGCACAGTTCTGTGTCAAGGACGATGTCATAAAGAGCGAGAGAATCTGAAAACACTAACCAAACCGACCGCTTATTCTTCTAAAAACCCTAGATCGAGAAGATAGTGGTATGTTAATTAGCTGGCTAGAGAAGATAGTGGTATGTTCATTAGCACCCCTCCATTTTTTAATGGACCAGACTATGGGTATTGGAAATCTCGGATGGAGATATTCCTAAATGCGAATGACCCAAGAGTTTGGAGTATGTTGATGGCTATACACAGCCCGACAAGCCTAGGAGTGAGTGGATTCCCTCCGAGTCGGATGCTCACAAGTTCAACTTTAGGGCATTGAATGTCATAGCCAGTGGTCTAGCCCCAAATGAGTTTAGGAGGATAGCTCATCTCAAAATGGCAAAGGAAGCGTGGAAACTTCTCTTGGCTATTCATGAAGCTACAAGTGTTGTAAAGATGTCCAAATGTATATCAGACAACTTGAAGCATTAAGGATGAAGGATGATGAAGAGGTCTCCCAATTCAATGTCAAGTTATCAAACTTGGTAAATATCATAATAAGTCTAGGTGAGGACATCCCTGAGTCTAAAGTGGTTAGGAAAGTACTTAAGTCCCTACCCAAAAGGTTTAGGCCTAAGATCACCACCATAGAGGAGAGAAAGACCTAGAAGTCATAAAGTTAGAGGAGTTGATCGGCTCACTTCAAACTTTTAAAGCAGTCATCAAGGAACCTACCAAGAATAAGGGCATTGCCCTTAAGATAAAAGAGCCCTCTGAATCAAATGAGGATTCAAATGATAACTTGACCCTTGTTGCCAAAAGTTTTAATAAGTTATTTAGGAGAAATACCAAACATTACTCCAAGAACAATAAAATGAGAAAGTCCTACCCCAGTTACAAAAAGAAGTACTTCTCCAAAGAACCACCTATTTGTTATGAATGCAAAGGTAAGGGCACATTATCGAAGATTGTGGCAATAAAAAGAACAAGTTGTTGTTTAGTTTGTCATTGAGCAAGTAGTTAGGTTTGTGTATTAACCTAGGTTGTAATAGTACCTAAATGAAATATACCTAAGCTTGGTAGTGAGCTTTAGAAGAGTGGACATAGGCCCGAGTGCTGAACCACTATAAATCTTGTGTTGTGGTTGTGATTGTGTGATTGCTTGTCTATTCATCTTTATGCACTATATTACTCTTGAGTAGCATATGTTTGATATTATTCTTAAGTAGTTATATTGAAGCACACACTCACATATTTGAGCAAATTATAAAAGGAATTAATAACAATCATAAGGTAAATTAAAAATGGATAAATTAATTGAGAGATCCTATTCACCCCCCTCTAGGATTACTTGAGTCATTTTAATTGGTATCAGAGCCTAGATTACTCACATAGGGCTTAATATCCTGAGTAAGATCCTAGTTAAAAATCCTAGATGACTAGAGAAGAGAGTGGCATGTCTATTAGTAGTTCTTCATTTTCTAATGGAACCGATTATGGATATTAGAAATATTGAATTGAGATATTCCTAAATGCCTATGATCCTAAGGTATGAAGTATGATTGTTGTTGGCTATACACAGCCCGACAAACCTAGGAGTGAGTGGATTTTCGCTGAGTCAGATGCTCACAAGTTCAACTTTAGGGCATTGAATTCCATAACAAGTGGCATAGCCCCTGATGAGTTTAGGAGGATAGCTCATCTCAAGATGACAAAGGAAGCGTAGAAGCTTCTCTCAGTTACCCATGCGGGTATAAGCACCATAAATATGTCTAAGCTTTAAATGTACACGACACAACTTGAAGCTCTTAGAATGGAGGAGGATGAAGAAATCTCTTAGTTCAGTGCCAAGTTATCAAACTTGGTTAACATCATGAGGAGTCTAGGTGAGGACATTCCTAAGTCTAAAATGGTAAGAAAAGTACTTAGGTCATTTTTCAAAAGGTTTAGGCTTAATATCACTGCTATAGAGGAAAGAAAAGACCTAGAAGTCATGAAGTTATAGCTTATTGACTCACTTTAAACTTTTGAAGTAGCCATAAAGGAACCTACGAAGAAGAAGGGTATTGCTCTTAAGGTAGAAGAGCCCTCCGAATCAAATAAAGATTCGGATGATGATTTGGCCCTTGATGCCATAAGGTTCAAAAAGTTCTTTAGGAGAAACACCAATGATTACTCCAAGAATAAACAAATGAGAAGGTCCTACCCTGGATACAAAAAGAAAAAAGGACTTCTTCATAGAACGACCCATTTGCTATGAATGCAAAGGTAGGGGGAACATTACTGAAGATTATGGCAATAAGAAAAACAAATACAAGTCAAATGGTAAGACAATGGTGGCTACATGGGATGATGAGTTCAAGACTTCAAAACATGAGTTCCAAAGTAGTGAGAAAGTTCCCTCATAAGAGATCACTTTTGGAGTCTAGTGACTCAAGTGAAGATGAGGGAGAGTATGAAGAAGAGGAGGAGACTTATGATACATAAAAGACATTTGATGACCACTTTATGCAAAGTGTTGAGTTAGGAAAGGAAAACAAATAACTCGAAAGGAAAATCATTGAGTTGACTAAAAAGTCAAAATCCCTTGAAGACACTATCATCACTCTTAGACAAGAGTCTTTTTTAGAAAGTGAAAAGGAGGACTTTTCCAAAGAAAACTACTTGCTCCTATATGAAAAGAAAGCTATAAGCCTAAAAATAGTATAACTAAAAATAAAGCTCAATGACTCTAGACTATTTATAGGCCTAAAAAAAGACAATAGGAAGCATGAGAAGAAAAGACTCCTTGAGGATAATAAAAAATTGTCCACCAAGGTACTTGAGCTTGAGGAGAGGCTCAAAAACCTTGAGGAAGAAAATGGTGAGTCTTATAGTGATGACTCACTCATCCAAGAGTTGGAAGACCAAGTCAAAACACTAAATGAGAGGAACAAAGCTCTCAACTTGACTTGTGCTCAACTCACAAGAAAGTCCCTTGATTACCTCAAGTGAATCAAAGAACTTGAAGAAGAAAAGAGGAAGACCATCTCAATGCTTACCCAAGGAAATGTGAAGTTTGAGAAGATGCTTAAAATGGGCAAAGAGCATGGGGATATAACCAGACTTGGCTATTCCAAGGCCATTGCTTCTACCTCAAGTCAAAAGCCCAAAAATGGCTTTGTCAAAGCTAAGGGATCTACTCAACCACCTCCACAACCTTCCTACAAAGTAAAGGAAAAGGTGGAGAGTAAATCTTAAATCAACCAAGCATCTTTCTCTAGAGGAGCTCAAGGGATAAACAAGCCTTGTTCTTATGCCAATGAGACATAAAATAAATTTCAAGTATATGAGGCTTCCAATTATGGAGGAATTCAAGGGAATGCCTCCACTTCTTGAAAAACTAGGGTGCAACCTAGTCAAAATAGGAATCCTAGAAGAGGCCCTCAATCCTTCCACAATGGACAATCTAAAAGGAAGACAACACAATCTCATGCACCAAGAAGGCCCACATTCTACTGCTATTACTATGGCTTAGAAGGACATATTAAGGTGGATTGCAAAAAAATGACAAATGACATTAAGTCTCAAAGAATGCAAGCAAAGAAAATACAAAATGGAAAGAATGTTAAGAGGAGAAACTATTTTTAAAATATTGAAAATAGAAACCTTCAAAGAAAGAAGGACTAGCCCAACAAAATGCCAAACGGCAAGTCTTTCAACCTCCCAAGGTTAAGAGAGTTTGGGTAAGGAAGGATGACCCAAAGTGTTTGGTCATCTACACTGCACTAAGAGCCAAAAGCTCATCAAAGTAGTACCTTGATAGTGGGTGCTCTAGGCACATGTCCAGTGAGAGAGAACTCTTCACCAAACTTGAGGAAGCTCAAGGTGGATATGTCACATTTGGTGATAGAAACACCACCAAAATCCTTGGGGTGAAAATAATTGTAGCCCCCAAGATTTCATAACTCATGAGGCTCTTTATATGCAAGGCCTTAAACACAATTCGATTAGCATTAGTCAAATATGCGATAAAGGCTATAATGTGTAATTTGGCAAAAATGGATGTGCAATCAAGGATCACAAAGAATACAACATCCTAGTCGAAGGAGTAAGGACAAGTGACGATTGATATGTCATTGATCCGCATTCCCAACAAGGGCACACTTGTCTTTTGACCTAAAAAGATGAGACTAATCTATGGCATTAAAGATTGGAGCATCTCAACTCTAAGGATCTTGCAAGACTTAGCAAGAGAGCGATCAAGGACAAGAGAGCGATAGTCAAGGACATTCCCAAGCTAAGCAAGTTTGACAACCTAATATGCAAAGGGTGTCAAATAAGAAAACAAACTAGAGTCTTACATAAGAAAGTTATATCAATTAGGACTACTAGACCCATAGAACTTCTTCACATGGACTTAGTCGGTCCAACTAGAATGAAGAGTCTAGGAGGGAAGAAGTACTTCATGGTCATGGTTAATGGTTTCTCTAGATACACTTGGGTAGCATTCCTAAGGGAGAAATTCAAAGCATTCAATGAATTCCTAAACATTTACAAACGGATTCAAATTGAGAAAGATCTAACCCTAAAGAGAATCTGAAGTGACCATGGAAGAGAATTTGAGAATCACAAATCCTCAAATTGGTGTGAAGAGTTAGGAGTGAAACATGAGTTTTCAGCCCCTAAGACTCCCCAACAAAATGGGGTGGCTGAAAGGAAGAATGGGACTCTTCTAAACATGACTACAACAATGCTTTCAAGTAAAAACATAAAAAAATGATTTTGGGCTGAGGCAATTAGCACTATGTGATATGTCTCTAATCGAGTCTACCTTAGACCGGGTACTCTAAAACCCCTTATGAACTGTGGAGTGGCGTAAAGCCAACTATCAAATACTTTAAGGTATTTTGTAGCACTTGCTATGTTTTTCAAGATATAGAACATCTAGGCAAGTTTGATGAGAAGAACAATGATGCCATGCTCTTAGGATATTCCACAACTAGTAGATCCTACCATGTCTACAACATTAGGATTTACTCAGTGGAGGAGTCAACCAATGTGATAGTAGATGACCTTGAGGCAACATATGAACAAGAAAACTTGTCAGTAGTATTGTTTAATCATGAGAACAAGAGCTCATCTCATGTGGAGATTGAGAAATCCCAATGAGATCAGGAAGATCACTCTTCTTAATCAAGTTCCGAGGAAGAAGTTAAAGAGATTCAACTTCAACATAGGGAAAAAAGGCTCGCTAAAGAACTATCACGAGGAGACATCATTGGTGATCCAAACATTAGAGTAAAGACAATGAGACAAATAGAAAATATCCTCAGTTACCTTTGTTTCACTTCTAAGATAGAGCCAAAGCGTGTTAAAGAGGCTCTAAATGATCTGGATTCGATCATAGCCATGAAAGAGGAACTAAATTAATTCTAAAGGATTGATGTGTGGTTTCTCATAGAAAGGCCTACTGACAAGAATGTCATAGGTACCAAATGGATCTTCAAGAACAAACATGATGAACATGGTACAGTGACAAGGAATAAGTCAAGCTAGCTATAAAGGGGTATGCCCAGATAGAAGGCATTGATTTTGAGGAGACATTTGCTCCTGTTGCAAGGTTGGAGTCTATTAGGATCCTCTTGTCCATATCCTACTTTTTGAAATTCAAGCTATATCAAATGAACATGAAGAGTGCATTCCTAAATAGAATTATAGAAGTAGACATTGAGTAACCTAAGGGATTTAGGGACCCTCACTTGCCTAACTATGTATACCGACTCAAGAAGGCTTTGTATGGTCTTAAATAAGCTCTAAGAGCTTGGTATGAAAGATTCACAAAGTTTTTTTCTTGATCACCATTTTGATTGAGGAAGTGTTGATAAAACACTATTCATTAAGAAGCAAAATGGTCATATACTCATAGCTCAAATATATATAGATGACATCATTTTTGGTCTACCGGTGATGAGATGTCTCATGGTTTTGCCCAAATAATGAAATCAAAATTTGAGATGATTATGGAAGAAAAACTAAAGTTCTTCATAGGTCTACAAATAAAGTAAACAAGTGATGGTGTCTTTTAAGCCAAACTAAGTTTGTAAGAGACCTAGTCTCCAAGTTTGGATTGTGAGAATCTAAACCAGCTAGCACCCCCATTAACACAAGTGGCAAGATCACTAAAGACCTTGAGGGAGCTGAGGTCGATTCCACCTACTACAGGAGCATCATTGGGAGTTTGATCTACTTGACTGTTAGTAGACTTGGCATTACATTTAGTGTAGGTGCATGTGCTAGATACCAAGCTACCCCAAAAGAAGCACACCTTAAGGAAGCTAAGAGGATTATTCGATATGTCCATGGGACTATAAAATTTGGGTTGTGTTACCCATTTAATACCACATCTGAGGTTACGGGTTACTCAGATGCTAATTGGGTTGGTGATGTGGAGGATTACAAGAGCATGAGTGGCTATTGCTTCCACATAGAAAATAGTCTTGTCTCTTGGCATAGCAGGAAACAAAACTCCATCTCACTATCTACTACCGAGGTTGAGTATATTACAGATGGTAGTGGATGCACCCAACTCTTATAGATGAAGAAAATGCTTTGAGACTACGAGTTAGAGCAAGGCACCATGAATCTATCTGTAGACAACAAGAGGGCCATTGACATCTCCAAGAATCCGGTCCAACACTCTAGGACAAAGGACATTGACATAACACACCATTTCATTGGTGGAAGAAAATGTTGTATCCTTGGATTATGTTAAGACCAAAGATCAATTAGTAGATATTTTAACCAAATCTCTTGATTCGAATCGGTTTGAGTATCTTCAAAGTGCTATTAGATTGTGCACCATGTGGGGGGATAATGTGGGATTCTCCCGAGGTTATAGTGCCATGTGGGGATAGTCATGGAGGTGGGAATGCATGGGGAGAAGTGTAGTAGTGAGTGGGGGGATCGCACTTCAAAAACATGGCTGAAATCCCAAAAACCCACACTCGGAATTGATTTTGCATTTCAAAATCAGTTTTGGGGGTATTTTTGTCCAAAAATTTGCATGCGACTTTAAAAGGTTAAAACATCTGTTATTCCCTTATTTCTCTCTGTTCGAACAACGTTTCCTCTCCTAGAGCCATTTTTCTCCATTTTTTTGACTTTTTATCTTGAGATCTCGCATTTGCACCTAAAGATTATGCCTACACGCATGAAGAAGATGACTTTGAAAGGTGGATCTTCATCCAACCCCCCAAGAAACCCAAGGAAGCATTCCATGTTAGATTCTCCATCTCATCCGTGATTGAAGAGGAATACGACTTCTTTCTCCCCTTGCCGCGATGTCGTTAGGATAAAGCGGTATTAGAGGAATTTTTCCCGTCGCTCCATCATCACAGAGTGGACGGTAGATGCCAAGACTCTTTAAACAACTCGGTTGACATAGAATCTTAACTCAAGGTAGTGGATGCAATTCATTTCAGTCTCTGGCCTAGTTTAGGAGGAGGCTGTGAGTGTTTTCTATGCAAACATATTCGACATCAATAACAAAGATAACTCGTTCTGGATGGTGGTGTGTAACACACTTGTGTAGGTTAGCCCCACCATTTTATCATGGATATTTGGGATTCCTTGTCCCCCAACTCTCATTGTATATCTGATCCACTGCCTCACCATGGAGCAGAAGGGTGGTATGGTGGAGAGACTTTGTGGTTGGTTCGTGAACTGGCTTGATTGTCTGAAGCATAAGGAGTGTCGACCTGTTGTCCAAGTCCTCCACCGGATCTTCACATATAACATACTCCCCACCACCAACCGGAGTGTGTTGACTGACAACACCGCCTACCTGATCGACGACATCCTCGACACTCAGCCGATCGACCTTCCTACCATCCTCTGTCATACCATGATTCGGTTGCACGAGGTGGCTCATTCAACTAGAAGTTTACCATACCCCACTATCATCACTCATCTACTCCAGGATACGAAGGTTCCCTTCAAAGTGGCATCTAAGGGCCACAAGGATGGGAGGGCAGTTGGGCATGTCACCCTCAAGAAGATGGGGCTTGTCGACAATACTGCAGGCTCCTCCACACTCACTCCTAGACCCTCTCGTGCACATACTACTTTAGTTTAGACCTCTATGATGAGCCCACTCCACAAGCTGGTTAGGAAGGTTTCTAAGGTCTTAAAAAATCAGAGGACTTTGGCTTCCAACCAGAAGCAGATGACAATGTTCTACAATGCTGATCATCCAAAGCATCCCATTAAGCTGAGATCTGTGAGTGAGTCTGACTATGAACTGGAGCCAGAGGTGGAGACCGGTTTCAACATCCCTTATCCATAGATGAGAGCAAACCCTCAGCATAAAGATGAGGATGTAGCTGTAACTGATGTTGCTAGAGTTAGTGGTGGTGACACCTCTGTTGTTGCTAGTATAATAGGTGATGGTGAGGAGGCCAAGGGAGATGATGATTATGAGGATAAGGAGGAAGACCATGAGGATGGTGCTGCAAATGGTGGAACACCATGGAAGGTATATCATATGCATGCATATCATTTTGTGTATCTTAAAATGAACCTAGACATAGTTTAGGTCTCTTGTTTATACCAAAATTAAGATACCCAAGGACAACCCAAATATCAGCCCAAAATATAAAGTGCAGAAAATTATAGTCAAAATCAATTGCTAAATCTGCAATCGATTTCTGTGAAAACGGTTGCGAAACTCGCAATTGGTTTTGAGGTTGATTTTCCTCAAAACCCAAATTAGTTTCTAAACCCTAAACCGATTTGGAACCTAATGGGCATTCAAAATCGATTGCGGATTCCAAAACCGATTTGGAGCCTGATGGGCATTCAAAATCGATTGGGGATTCCAAAATCGATTTGGAGCCCAAATCGGTTTCTAAACCCCCAATCAATTTGGAGGGTATTTTTGTAAAATAATTTTTACACAAAAACTGAAGCGAAATATTTGAAATTTGAACTCCGTTTTTCACATCCAAAGGTTCAAAATGCTCCTCTTTATAACCTATGCCTATTCTAAGGCCATGGGTGCTCCTCCTTACTATAAATGATACTTTTTCCCCTAAACAATCTCCAACACTCCAAGTTATTTTTGAGAGAGCTAAGAGGCATACTCTTTTGAGAGTCCTCATTGTACAAACCTCTATTGCCTATAGATTATTGAGCTTCAGTAGCTAGCATTCTATACTTCACTCTCTTATTTATTCTCTCCCATTGAGCATTACTACTACTATTGAGGAGAGGTAGTGCTGAGCACTTTCCAAGAGGAAACTCACCTTGGTTGAGATCAAGAAGCACTAGAGCTAGGTTCTTGGAGTGTGTGGGTAGCTAAGGCATACTAGCTCAACAAGTAGCACCCCACTATTGAGCAACTTGCAACATCTACCATATTGTGGTAATATTTGCTTGTCTTTGCATTCATTTGCATTCATATTCATTATTTATATTGCTTTGCTTTCGCCAGAGACACTAAAAACTTGACTACCTCTGCTAGAGACACTAGAAGTAGTACACACTCATCGGAGACACTGAGTGTTGTAGTTTATATTGCTTTTAAGTAGCTAAGTTTGTATATTGACCTAGGTGGTAATAATACATAAATGAAATATACCTAAGCTCAGTAGTGAGCTTTAGAAGAGTGGACGTAGACTCGAGTGCTGAACTACTATAATTATGGTTGTGATTATGTGATTGCTTGCCTATTCATCTTTATGCACTATATTACTTTTGCTTAGCATATGTTTGATATTATTCTTGAGTAGTTTTATTGAAGCACACACTCACATATTTGAGCAAATTGAAAATGAATTAATAATAACCACAAGGTTAAATAAAAAGGGGTAAATTAATTGGAAAATCCTATTCACCCCCTCTAGGATTACTTTAGTCATTTTACTAAGAAATAATGGTGATATATCAAAAAATTTAAAGAGTAGAAATGCCCAGATCGAATCTAGGGTAGTTTACATAAAATGACAGTTGTGAGCTCAATTTAAATCGGAATCATCTGTGGTTTGTTTTGTTAACTTCATGTGAATGTGTAATTATGTTTTTGTTAAAATAATTTCATATTTTGTGGATAAATAGTCATGATTAGCTTTTCTCCCTCTCTTTCTCCTCTTTATCTATAATGGTTGTATTTCCCTCAAACAACTCGGGATGGCGGGCTAGTTTCGTGAAGTTTTTTTTTATGAATTTAATTTGTAAATAAGTAATTTAGAAATCTTGTAAGATCTGAGAGAAAGAATATCAGTAGAGTACAACACAAAGGAAATGAGATGAAGGAGAAACAAAATTTTCGGGGCAGTCCAAACAAAACAAGGAGAAAAAGCTAATTTGATTTTCATGTGGGACAACTCCTATGTTACCATTTATTTTTTACATGCTTTATTATTATTTTACATGTTTTTTGAGCACCTCCAAGAGGCTAAGTCGTGCTCACCTCAAAACCCTAAAAGAGATTCTTAGTTGGAGAGGAAAATGGAAGATAACCACTTAGAGTTTGAGTCCAATAAGGAAGTAAACTCCTAGTCCAACTTGAAAACCCATTTTGGGAGAGTTGAGGATAATGTGGAGCTCATAATTGTCATGGATATATTTACTATCAGTTATGAGACCAATTGGATTGAGTCAAAGTCCTAATTAAACTTGGATACATGTGTTTCCAACTAAAAATGATACTAATTAAAATAATTTGAATTAATTATTAGATAATTAATTTTAAATTACTTTTTCTCAAAATATTATTAAATTAAATAATTTAAATAATTAAAAAATTAGGATAAAAAAATCATGACAATGCCTAAGAGGCATTTTTTTGAACAGGTGACAGGCAAGTTGCTTACTCTTGTTGTGCCCCTTACTACATTGTGTGTGCACGCATGTGTTGCATTGCGTCATGCGTGCGCATGCCACCTGCCTTGCTTGCAATCATGCATGCATCGTGTGGGGTATTGTGTTGTGTGCTCACCTGCTTGGTGTGTCACATTGCATACCCTATGCGTGTTTTGTGCTCACCTGCCCCACACGCCTAAGCTTCATGCCACCCCTTGCTCACTATGCCATGTTGGGCCTGTGTCATACCATGTGTTGTGCCCCACATGCCATGCTGCACTTGCGTGCCATGTGCCTGCTTGCCTGTGTGCCTGTGCCAGCCTGAGCCACCCACACCTTGGCCTTAAGCCAAGTGTTTGTTTAAATTCCTTAACCAACCCGGTTGACCCGGTTTAACTAGTTTTGACTTGTTGGACCTAAGGTTTACTAGTTTTGATTAGGTTGACCAATTTAACCTAGGATTGACCAATTTGACTGGTTTAACCTAGGGTTAACAAGTTTGACCAGATTGGACCTAGGGTTGATCAAAGTTGACTAGTTTGACCTAGGGTTGATCAAAGTTGACTAGTTTAACCTAGGGTTAACCAGTTTAACCAAATTTAACTGGTTTGACCTAGTCATGTACAATGTGATTGTTTGAATGGATTGTTAGTTCATGGAATAATAAATGTGACCAAATAATTCCCTCATAAAATGAAATATTAAGTATGTAACCAAGGATTATTTCACGAACTAATTTTGCCTTTCACAATCAGTGAGTGGGAGATTTTGACTGAAACAGATTGGTTGAAGCCCAAAAGATAAGACCAAATCTATTTTTAGTTGATCTACTCTCATTCACTTTTGAGGATAAGATTTAGGTATGATTAGTTGAAGTATAGGCCCACAGGATATATCATCCTACAATGTAATACCCTGTACCATGACACATGTATTATTGTGCACGTGTCACACTTAAAATGCTAACACTTGTCACATAATTTCTATACACACATAGGATCACTTAAATGCACATATATTGATCTAAATGTTAAAGCAACTTTAGAAAGGTGCTAACGAAAATATGTAAATAATTTATGAGTCAAAGTTATACCTTTATATAGACATGAAATTTTAGAGTTCGACGCAACAAACGACAAGCAAAACAAACACCAAACGAAAAAGTTGAAGGCAATTTATTAAGTAAAGAAAAAAAAAGGAGTCAAAGACATGACAATTTCTAAAGCTGTCCCAGACGGATGTCACAACTTCAAAAGTCAATATCTATCAATCCCGTAGGAATCACCCCACAAATAATATATGCTTGGAAAGATTTATGAGTCTACTTTTCAATACGATAAACGGTGATTGAATTAAAATTTCCTAGAAGAAGTTATGACACTTTTCTCAAAAAATGTCTATGACATTTAGTATGGTATAAATTAATAGATTTTGGGGTAACTTTAAAAATACACCAATAAACATTTAGAAAGCATTAGAGAGTAAACTATATATTCTTAGAAAGCTCTTGAAGTCTAGTTTCCAACAAAAAAATGGTAGGTGAATCGGAGTTTTGTAGGAAAAATTATGATCGTTTTCCTACTGGGTGATTATGCTAGAAACAAAGTCTGGTAGGATGACATCATCAAAGCGGAGAATTCCATACAACCACAATTTTAAAAAAAAATTTAAGGACTTTTTTACTAGAGACCTACCTAAACACGAAATTGGGGATTAGGGTTAAGCCAATAAAAATATAGATATTTATAAGAAAGATGATCTTTT
>JAOXJP010273975.1:0-19966 GCA_025762735.1 Platanus orientalis
AAGCACACCTTCAAAATCTCTAAGCACTCCTCTATAAATTCCAATTGTACATTTCTCTCTGTGAAACCTCTCCTTACTAAGTTTCTTATGCACACCTCCCTCCAACCGTTGTTCATGTCTCCCTTCAGTTTTCCTTTCTTTCTCCAACCGTGTACCCTTCTTCCAACCATTGTCATCGGCAACTAAGTCATGCCTCTACAATGACAAGTGAACTTGTTTTCAAAAAATCATGTTTTTGTTTCAATTTTTTAGAGTTTTTTCTTTTTTTTTTTTCTAGTAAATTGGTAGTCTGTTCAACCTTACCAAGACGAATGTTTTTATGCCCGTTCGACATCATAGTGAACAAGCTTAAGCTTGTTTAGCCCTGTGATGCCAAACATGATGGAAAAATAAAATAAAAGATTCAAAAACTTGAATTTTTTTATTTGGGGACTTCTATTTCAGTCCATTTCACTTCCTTGAAACTCTATTGATTGAGTTCTTGTTTGAGAATCTAAATATATGACTTTTTTTAAATGTTAGGGAACCCTAAATGGAAAAGAATAAAGAGATGGAGAATGAGACAATTTAAAAGAATAAGAGCATGTGTGGAGGTGTGATTACAAACTTTGTTTTTAAATTTTGTATTTTTCAATGTCATTAGGATTATAATTGTCATTTTAGGATAGGGTATTTTTTGGAATAGAGTTAAGTGGGGTGTATTTACAAAAAAAGTGAGGTGCAATACAAGTTCCCTTTTTTTTACTTTGTTATTTTGCAATTTTGCCTTAACTTTGAACCAATTTGGAAAAAATCCCTAATAAATAAAAAAAATAAAAGAAAAGATTGAGAGAGAGGTTGTCATCTCTGTGTAAAAATACCCTAAGGATTTTCATCATGAACCTATAGTTTACTAAGACCTCGCAGCGGCAGCAACAATAAATACAACAACAAAGCTTTAAATCAACAACTATTTAGGGCAGTATTTTCGTTAAAAAAAAAAAAAAAAAAAAAAAAGCTTATCTACTTCAACCCAAGTCATTGTTGACCTTCCTTTTATCCTTTAAGTGGTTTCAAATTTTATCACTCATTTTACATTGATGTAATCATTAGTGTTCATAGTACACGATCAAACCATCTTATTTACCAAAAAATCATAATAATAAACTATCTCAGTTGACTTTTTTTTATCTTGCCAGTTATCGGTGCTACCCTTAATTTCACGAAAATGTTTCTAATTCTATTTTTGCTAGACTTACCCTTTATCTATCTCAACATGCTCGTCTAAGCTACACCCACTACATATATGTTTTTTTCTGAATTGCCCAACATTCTGCACCATATATATTTTTGATTTAGCAGAGTTGGAAGTTGGTTAGGAATTAGGGGCTATCGGAGTAAGTTGCGCTAAAGGTAGCTTAGGCTCCACCCAATTAATTTATGTTGAGTCAAACCAATCTGGGTGTAAACTAGGTTCAAGACGGTAGGCCCGAGTTACCCAACCCAAACTTTCTTGAGTTCATGCTGAGCCCAAACTTGTCAAGTTGAAACTCACTTAGGCAACCACGATAATGGAAAAGAAACATAAAAAAAAAAAAAATCAGAGTGGAGAGTAACAAGGGCCACGTGTCATTATTATTTTTCATCCCTCGTAACCACTCTTTCTTGATTAGGGTTTATATTAATAATGACATTATGCAGCCCAACCTGGTGAGGGCCAGGCCTAAAAGCTAGGCAGTGAGAGTTGGGCTGAGAATTCCAAATCCAAACTCTGGGTAGAATGGGCTGGGCTGGGCTGTTGTTGATAAACCATACCTGACGCAATCACATAAGTGGTTGGGTCAAGTCGATATGGTTTATGACTGAAACCGTCGGATTGTTACCCGAGTTTAGCCTCTCTCTGATCTCTTCTTTTCTACATTCCTTTAACCCCAACGCGTCTAAGGGGTTAAAGGAATGAGAGTGGATTGTATCCGCTCCTCTTGGGATCTATTGGCCAGGGCTCCATCTTGGGCCGGATTAGCCCAAGGCGTATTCAGCCCAAGCCAGGTTGTTGCTTGCTCGACCCAAGGCTCCAACGAGCTGTCCCTGGCCGTGCTTTTTTTCTGCCTAGAAGGGCTCAACCCTTTTGAGGTCCAGTAATTTGACTTACACCGGTAACTTGAGCAGTAACGGTACTCCAATGAAGACATGTTATTTGGATACTTGTGTACATTAAAAATCGTTTGATGCCCACAAATAAATAAAATATAAAAATTGGAATTTGTGGAATGACGAGCTTAGTGATGGAAACGGTTTTGAAAAACAGTTAGATTTCTGTGTAAAATCTGATCAGGTGGTTACGTTTGAGCCAAAATAAAAGTGGGGCCTAAATGTCGTTTAAGACGGATCCACATGGATTTGTGTCCACCTCAATGAGAAGAACAACTCCAATGATTGGATGCTCAAAACCGTCAATGGGTGAATGAGAAATTGTCTCCAAAAATGCTTAGTTGATCACTGGTAAAACTGGTAAAAGTGTGAAATTTGAAGTCCCACATGGACTAGCTCAGAAATTTATGAGTGTCCCTACACCTGTTCGTACAGAATGGACAGGTGTCAAGAGGTGTCATTTCATTCATTCAAAAATTCTATAAATAAGAGGTTCCTCGTGCATTTCATTCATTCAAAAAATTTTGGTTAAGGGTTTAGTATCTCATAGTACATTCGTGTCAGTGTTAGTATAAGAGAGAAAGTACAGCATGAGTTGATTCACCAGACACACATGTTGTAGTGCTACCTCTGTATGTAAAGATCATTGTATCTTGGGAGATAAATGTCCGACTTAATCGTTAGCACCAGTACGAATGACAAATCTGTCTTAAGGACATAGTGTCTAACATTAGCCTTGATCTACTTAAGTGAGGTTTTCATCATCCGAATTAAGTAAGTATTTCATTTATTTGATTTAAATAATTTTTGTAGTTTATAATGTAGTGCACATGCATGTAGACTTCTAAAATAACACTACCGAGATAACTCTTAGTTTTTGAGCTTAGTGTCTTTATGTATTGTTGTGATGGTACAACATTGTTTCCCTCAAAGAGAAAATTAAATGAGACTACACAAGAAAAAGAAAATAGTCACATGCACTAAAATACTACAACAAACCAAAATATAATGGTTTCATTCCAAGTGACAACCAAACGCAGTACAATGCTCTAAGGTCCTGTTTGGCAGCCTCCTGTAATGTAATCATTTCATTATAAATTCCCAAGGCATTTGTAGCCATAAGGTGATGGTTCAAATGAAATAATTTCGTTACAGGTGGCTGCCAAACATGGCCTAAAGAATTTATCATCTTCTACTTAATGGTCACTAACACAAATAATTAACTGAGACTAAACTGATAATTCCTATGTTGGTTTTGATAATTCAATTAAACCCGGTCTGGTTGCCTTGAGTTGAATAAGAAAGAAAAGAAAAAAATAAAAATGAAAATCTCACAAGAAAAGGAAAGAAAATAACCATGAGAAATACATGACAAAACTATCTTTCCATGGCAACCAGATAGCCTAAAAATGATTTTGTGAGAAAATTTTGTCATGAGAAAACCTTTTCATGGCAACCAGACCTTAGTGGAACCGCCGCATAAAATTGAAATACCTGAAAAGTATATAAGCAAACTTTCTCAAGCTGAAGTAACATTTATAGTTCAACCAATTCATTTACAAAATCGACTCTTCCAAAATAGAAAATAGAAAATTCACACTTTCTTATAGTACAAAACAACATTTTGATAACATCCTCTTTATTCAATACTCTTTATGTATTAAAAGAACATGATACAACTTTTAAAAAGAAAAGATAAAGCATAATTAGATCCTCTTTGAACCTGGTTTAGTTATAGAACCCTATGGATTTGGTGTGCCCCTTAGTGAATGCCTAATGTCCACCCATCTGCAGGGGCAGACACGCCGTCAAAAAGTGAAACACCCTCCCCTTCCCAAAAAAAAAAAAAAAATCGAAATCACTTATTTGACACCATATGTCCATTCCTGCATATGGCTGACCTTAGGCGTTAATTAAGGGAGCACACCCAATCCGCACATTGATAGAACTATCTTCAGAATGCATAGCTTCTCCCGTATGGATACTGTGAACATGTGTATGTGTTATTGAAAATACAACAGTGTTGCCCTAAACTAAAAAGGGAAAAAACGAATAGAGAAAAAAGACAAGGAAATGGATAACATCAAAGCTCAACAATAAAAGGCAGATCATCTGTCGGTTAAACAAACCAATTTCAAATTGAAGCCTATAAACATTTGTCTTTGGCTCTATTTGAGTCGTTTGCAAGCTCAAAAATACAAAAGAACCACCATGTTCAGGATGGATATCCTCCATGCTCGCGTGTATCAAGGCATCCATGAGCATGATGAAAATCTCTCTATTGATTAAATTGTAGAAAATGATCAAAATTTTATATGTTTGTTGCTTAAGAGAAAAGCAAAATATTAATATCTTCTTCTTCTTTTTTTCTTGTTCTTCTTTTTTGATGATGAGGAATTTGGAAAGAAGCCATGAAATGTTATAGAAAAAGAAAAAAATAAAGATGCAATTGTGGAGTAGTTACACCCAACCTCCCTTACCCCTTTTTCATGGGCTTGAATTATGTGCAAATGAATTTCGTGAGAACCATGAAAATGGTGCCAGTGGGGTTGATGCATCAGCACCAAAAAGTGATTTACACCTTTTGGGGGAGTGCTTATAATTTATTGGTGCTGATGTGTCTTCATCCTGTTGCCATTTTCACAGTTCTCATGAGATTCATTCTCACCTAATTTTTTCCACTAAAAATTAGCTGAGAACGAATCTTGTGAGAACTGTGAAAACGGCATCAGGATATGGACACATCAGCACTGAAAAGTGACAAGTGCCCCCCAAAAAGTGCAAATCACTTTTCGGTACTGATGCATCGGCCCCTCTAGTGCCGTTTTCACGGTTTTCATTAGATTCGTTCTCACATAATCTAAGCCCAATTTTTTTCCCTTTTTCATAGCTTTGAGGTCACTGAAATATAATACCAAAAATACCCTTAAATAAAAATTTCAAGTCAGAATGAACTTCAGAAAGTCTCTCTTCATCTTTTTTTTGGTAATTGTCTCTCTTCACCTTTATTGTTGGAGCATAACAATAACACTACCCCTAGCTTTGGTCATTTTGCATGCTTTGACAAATGGAAGGCTGTAACAAGAGTGCAAGAGATAGGATTTTGTTTTTAGGGAAAAAAAACAATAAAAAGACACCTTTTTTTTTCATGCTATAGCGTGCTGTGCTTGAACTGATCAGTGTACTTGAGGGACTTACAAATTAAACATTTTACTTTTTGATAGGGTTCTTTAGGTGGAAAGTTCATTTTGATTTGTTTTTCTCTAAGAAGTTATCGAGTTTGGATTTGCTAAAATTGGAATTTCGGTAAGATGCTGAAGTACTCATTTAAATCATGCCATGTGTATAAAATAAGTAGTTTTAGAAAGTTTTGTTATGAAAGATTATTGGATTAGTTAAGGAAATCTATTTTTTGTAATCAGTTATACACTTGGCATGATTTAATTAGTTATTTCTGCAACTTGCTGAAATTCTAATTTCAGCAAATCCGGATTCGAAATTATCCAGTTTCTTTTTATTCTTTTTATTTTATGCTTAAATGATAATTTTTTTTAAAATCTAATCTAATCAAATTAAAGAGAGCTAAATGGTAGGGCTGCACACAGCCTAGCCCGGCCTAATATTTAGAAGCATGGGCCAAGCTGCATGGGCCAAGCTTAGGCTCAATAGGGCCCTCGACTGGAGTTTTAGCTCAGGCTGGCTACGGTTTCATTCGATATTGTATAAATAGAATCCCTCTTGATCTCAGCCCAAGACATTAAAGTTAATATATGGAAATTCTTGAAAATTAATAATTTTATTAATGACTTTATGTGACTTGGGCTGGATTGAGACCATATCAAGGATCATAAAAAATAAGTTCGGCCACTTGGGCCTAAGGACATGGGCTGTTAGGACACCAAGAAGGGCCCGAGGTAATAGAATACAACAGCAGGCCTCACCTTGGACCAATAACTGCCCACACTAGAACTTCTATTGCATTAATCCCCTTTAACACCAATCCAAAGGTTAAAAAGCAAGACCACATATGAGGGCATTCTCATGGATTTGGAATGCAAAAGGGTATTTTAATTTTAATTTTTTAAATGCAACAACTATTATCGAAGTAACCCTTGATAAAAATCTCGCTGATATACCTTAACACTGGATATTAAATTTGCCTTTATAAATGGCGTACCTGGAGGAGCCCATTTTAGGCCTTAAATCACTGACTAGGCCCAACCATGGCCTGACAAGAGCTCATGTATTTTTTAAGGCCCGTCCTTACCAAGCCCTTTAATATTTTCTTATAAGCGACTTTTGTTCAAATATTAGGTAGCGTTTGGATAAACTTATTTACAACAACTTATGACTTTTGGCGCTCTAGAAGTCATAAGTTTCTGCATTTTTGTGTTTGGTTTGCAAATTAAAAAGTTACTTATGCATAAGTCATAAGTAGGAGAGAGAGTGGGGAATCAACTTATTGTTAAGTTGGGATCCAACAACTTACCAGATAAGTTGAGCCATTGATTTATGTGAATGCGTGAATTTCAACGACCAAATCCTATAAATATAAATAAGTAACTTATTTCTTTAAGTAAGAGTTTTTCCAAACACTACCATATTAACTCTAACCTCTCCTACAACCTTAGGGTTTTAGGAGAGACAGTTAATTGATTTATTCAATATCAGAGAAGGTTTTAGGTAGCTAATTCAAATCCACCGTAGACACAATTATTCTCCTAGGCCTTGGACTTAGTTCCCCGCATTTATTGTCCAGGAGTGTCCTTCTGAGGGGGAAGTTTTGAAATATATTAAGTATATTAACTCTTACATCTCCCACAACCTTAGGGTTTTAGTAGAGACAGTTAATTGCTTTACTTAATACCTTTTGGGCGTAATGTTGTTAGTCAAGGAAGCTATGGGCTGCAGCCATCAAACAAATGTTTAAAGAACCTGACCATGATCGAACTGATTTATTTTGTCAGATAGGTTTAATTGAGGTTTAACCATGGTTGGTATGATAAGATGAATGCACTAGGGAGCAGACAACGTATTTGCAACCATTCACCTAACATATCATTTGTAATATCCTCACCATACATAAGATCAAGTTGGACTGCTTTGGGTTGGGCTTACTACATGGGACTTTGGCCCGGCCCGAATACACAGAACCACAAACCTAATCTCCTATCCCTTGGGTTTTGAGGTGGGTGCAGGTTGGCTGTTGAGCTGTGTTTGGTTTGGCACTAAGCCTACTCAATCTCAACCCCATCAAAAAGTTATTAGTAAAACCTGTCAAACAAGACCTTAAAAAAGGTGTTTCTATAAATATACTAGAGGTAAACGAGGGTGTTATAGCAAATAGTTAATTAATATAGCCTTTGGCAAGGACTCAAGCATAGTGTGGCGTGTTTGATTTCCCTTCGGATTAGGTACGAATGATCAGGTGCGAAAGAGGTGCCAAATGCACCTGGGCCAGACACATCAGCTTCAAAAAGTGAAAAACATACCCCCAAAAGTGCTAAGCACTTTTTTGGGACTGATGTGTTAGGCCCAAGTGCATTTCTCCCCTCTTTTGCACCTGGGCTTTCACACCAAAGTCGAAGCCGTTTGATTTGTATTCTCGTGATATTTATTTAGTCAGACTGGAGATGATTCTAACTCTTGACGGGTCATATTGCTTATAACTAAACTAAGGTTGTCAAATCTGATACTACCACAAGCCGGCAACAAATTGGTAGGTCGTCTCATCTAGAGGTCATCACTGTGATCAATCATGCGCGAATCACATTTATAAAATGCTCTTCATCGTTCAATACTTCAATCATTTATATCCTTAGGTAGGAGACATTAGTTATCGTAAATTGAGAGACAGAGATAGAGTCAAGAGAAGTTGATTAGAAAGCTATTATTTAACTTGCCCCCAAAGCCAGGGGATCAACTCTTGTTCACTTCAAAATGCGATTAATCCGCGAACGATTCCTGATCTGCAATTGCCATTGGCTTAAAAGAGTTAATCCTTGTTACACTTATCAAATTAATTAGGCCATGTTTGGCAGCCACTTGTAATGCAATCATTTCATTTTAAAATTTCAAGGCATTTGTAGTTACAAGGTGTTGGTTCAAAATGAACTCATTCCGATTTATACTTGATAACATATATCATTTCATTTTATGAAAAACCTAAGATGACTTCATTTCTAATTTTAGTTAGCAAAATAGTAAATCTGAATGAATTCATTTTGAACCATCACTTTATGACTACAAATGCCTTGGAAATTTAAAAATAAATGATTACATTATAAGTGGCTGCCAAAAAAGCCCTTAATAACACTCTTACAAGAAGATAGGTGGTGGTTGAATTATCCAACATCTTTGTTGCGTAAGCTTATTATTTTTACTAAGAGACTATGAAATTGATTGCTCTATAAAAGCCGTTGGTTGTCATTGGCTTTTCCCTCTTTCATGAAAGCTCACCCAACAACAATTTTTAATATAATCATGTGATTAGATACTTTAGTTTTGAGATGGTTCCACCTTCCACAGCTGTGGTCCAACCGATTTCCTGGTGGGTACTAATCTTTGCTGTTGACGATTTCTTCTTTGACTTCACCTTTAGTAATGCATCCTGTTTGCCGAGAAAGTGTTAGAAAAGAAAATGGTAAGAATTTGAGAGAAAATCAGATTTTCCTACCATTTTAATAGAATAATAGCATAACACAAATGTAAGGCCGTCAACTATCCAATTATTATCCATATTTGATTTGTATTTGGTCAGATTAAAAGCAATATGGGTGCACTTATATCTGATTCAATTATTTGGTTATTTATTCTTTCTTTCTTTTATGAATAATGAATCATTAAAAGAAAATGGGCAAATATATAACAACCGAGAGGGTTGCTAAAACAAGAAAATACAAAAAAAAAAAAAACAAGTAAAACATTAAGCTTTGTCAAATACGCAACAGAACCAATTCCTTAGGAGATTGTTAATGGAAAGGCCCTAAAAATCTTTTAAGACTATAACCCAAGAAACAACTTCAAAGGTAATTGAGTCAATTATTTGGTTAAATATTCATATTCATTTAAATTAATATACATTTAATTTATATTAGGGAACTGCTACTTGCACCATTAAAATTTCTAACCTCCCCTCAACCTTTTTTTTTTCCATTTATACCCCTCCCCTAAAAAATCACTTCCGGTGTCTGCAACACCTCCTCCGGCGGTTGCAACACCCTGTCCTCCTCTCTCTCTCTCTCTCTCTCTCCCTTCCCTATCTCCCTCTCCCACCTTCTCCCGCACTCCCTCCTCTCTCTTTCTCTCTCCCTCTCTCTCGTACCCCTTCCTCTTCTTTCTCCCTCCCTCTCCCTCTCCCCCCCTCTCCCTCTTCTTTTTTTTTTGGAAGGACCTTCCAAACAGCGGGACCCCGAACAAGTTGTCGGCGGAAAAAAAAAAAAAGGAGAAAAAGAAAGAGGAAGAGAGAGAGAGAGAGGTGGTGCGGAGGAGGGGCCCTGTTCGGACTTGCAGGTCCGAACATATCACCGGGAGAAAGAAGAAAAAAAAAGAGGGAGAACAAAAAAAAGAGAAAGAGAGAGAGAGAGAGGTGGTGCGGAGGAAGGGCTAGAGAAGGAGAGAAAGAAAGAGGATGAGGAGAGAGAGAGAGAGGTGGTGCGGAAGAGGGAGGAAGAGAAAGCGAGAGAGATAGAGGAAGGAGGTGGGTTGCTGCCGAAGGGAAAAGGGTATAAAAAGAAAAACAATTGACAAATGAGACATGGATTAAGGTATTCATACGTTGTATTTTACTTAACATGACCCATAATATTATAATATAAGAGTGTTCCTATTTACACCACACATATTTCTAAATGCACCTCACTTAACAGGTCAAATGAAAGAAAAGCTAAAAACCTTCTCAATAACCAATCTCCATTATCTTGTTGATCTATCAATCGTTTTTCATCTCTATTGTTTCTAGTCCTTTATAGTTCTTGGAAATATCTGAATTCAATATGATATTTGATTAAATAAATAAATATGAACACAGATATGTCTATATCTACTTCGTATTCGATTGTTAAAAGCCCTATACAAATGAGAGACAAAATAAGGCCTCCCAGGGGCAAACAGATGCCGTAAGAAAATTTTCCTGAGAAAATTTAGACTTTCTTGGCATTCAGACACAGAGCAGTGACATTTCCGTCATTTAATAAAATACTATAAAGAAGTGAGGATTCTTCGGAATCAAGGATCCTGTCCGAATCAAGCACCAAACACCCGAAAAATGGGGCCCGAGAATACCGACCGAGCGTCTGTAAGCTTTCTCTTTGCCTGTGTCTGTACTCCATGGAAGATGACACTAAATTCATCCGTAAAACCTAAGAAATCTTCGATTAAACAACGGCCATTCCTCCCAATCTCTAACCCTTCTTCACATTTCATCTCTCTCCGTCAAGGAACACAGAGAGAGGGGAAAGATGAAGCCGTCGGTGTTCCGGAGCAGCGGCTTCAGAACAACTGGTCCACTGGACTCGTCGGTTGACGGCGTCTTGAAATCTCCGACGGCGTTGTTCTGGTTAGTCCTCCACACCCTCGGCTGCCTCATCAGCCTCGTTCTAGGGTACAGGTTCTCGCGTCTCGTCTTCTTCCTCCTCTTCTCCACCAACAGTATCATCTCCACCACTAACCTCTACACGGCGGTGCCGCTCCTCAGAACCACCGGCGATGCGGCGGAATCCCTGACGTCTCAGATTCAGACTCCTCCTTCATCGTCTCCGGTGCTAAATCTTGACACGCCGTCTAACGGAACGAGCAGTGGCGGTAGTAGCAGCCGTGTCGTCGTCGGCCGTCATGGGATCCTGATCCGTCCCTGGCCTCATCCGAATCCCGTTGAGGTCATGGCGGCGCATCACATTATCGAAAGAGTTCAGGCAGAGCAGCGGGTTCAGTATGGGATCAAGAACCCTAGATCTTTGATTGTTGTTACCCCCACCTACGTCCGAACCTTCCAAACGCTCCATCTGACTGGACTCATGCATTCGCTGATGCTAGTCCCATACGATCTCACCTGGATCGTTGTCGAAGCCGGAGGTACTTCTAATGAGACCGCTGCTCTTCTTGAGAAATCAGGACGTAGGACTATCCATGTAGGTTTTCGTGAACGAATGCCAGTTGCGTGGAAGGATCGCCATCGGATGGAAGCTCGAATGCGGCTTCGCGCCTTGAGGTGAGTTCTTTGTGCTTTACCTTGTTCCTTTATCGTTTAAGTTGCTAGACTTCAACTTGATTTGGTAGGCTTAATGGTGAACAGAGTCATCAGAGAGCAGAGATTGGATGGAATTGTGATGTTTGCGGATGACAGTAACATGCATAGTATGGAGTTGTTCGACGAGATTCAATCGGTAAAATGGATTGGTGCTTTTTCAGTGGGAATTCTCGCTCATTCTGGGAACTCGGATGAATCATCATCGTTGTCTCAAAACCGGGAGGACGGCAAGAACTTGTCAATGCCTGTTCAAGGCCCTGCTTGTAATTCATCGGGCCAATTTGTTCGCTGGAACACCTTCAATTCCCTGCCGTATGAAGGGAAGAGTGCTATTTACATTGGTGACAGGGCAATGGTGCTTCCTAGGAAGCTAGAGTGGTCTGGGTTTGTTCTGAATTCTAAGTTGGTCTGGAAGGAAGCCGAGGATAGGCCAAATTGGGTTTGGGATCTAGATACACTGGCCGAGGATGGAGGGGAGCTCGAGAGTCCACTGTCTTTGTTGAAGGATGATTCTCTAGTAGAGCCTCTTGGTAATTGTGGAAGGAAGGTCTTGATATGGTGGCTCCGTGTTGAAGCTCGTGCAGATAGCAAATTCCCTCCCGGGTAAGACTTGCCATGCTGTTTTTGCTTTTACAAATATATATCATGTATGGAGTATGTCTATTAGATAGCATATTCTCTCCTTATTGATCCTAACTCACCATATTCTCTTTCACTGTTTATACTTTTTAAAACTGAGTGTGTTTTATTTCTTAATGATATGAGCTGTTTTGTCTTTTTAGTGCTGATATCCTCTTCAAGTGCCTCAGATGATTTATCTAATAAAACATGAATTTACAATTCATTGATTGTGCATATGTGAAAGCTTGCCTTGAAATTCAAATAAGCTAGACTAATCATATTTTCCAGCTTGTAATTTTGTAGATCCATGTTATATGAGCTCCAATTATATTTTTATCCAGACTGTCAATGATCATGTGTTCTAAAGATATATGGCAAAGTTCTTGAGTAACCATTGTCCCGAAGAATCTTTTACACCATCAAATAGACATGCACCCTACATAAAAAAAAAGAGAAAGAGAAAGAAAAAGAAAAAGAAAAAGAAAAAGAAGAAGAAGAAACTCACATAATTAGGATTAAATTGGTTCATAGGTTAAGAAATATGGGGTGGGACAGGAGAGGAGTTTAGAAATTAGAAGTACTAAAGTTCCCACTGTTCCATGGGTTACATGTTATGCAGCGATCATGTTGGGGATGATCCTATCAGAAAACCCAACAACTTGATTGAGAAACCAGCAAAATCCAGTTGGGATTAGTTATTTACAATACATGGAAATGGGTACAAACTACAGACACTGATAAGGGAAGTGAGATATGAGACTTCATTTCTCAAAATTCAGCTACAGATATGGATATGGGTATGCCATCCAATATGTTAGTATCATTTTTGCTCTTGTTTGTAAATTTGTGGTTATGAAACAAATACGAACATTGTACGGAGTTATGGAAATTAATCATTTGTTTGGAACTAGGAACTTGCATTTTTGAAGTACCTATGCAATATCTGGTACCAGTGTATCAAATTGATATGGTACCTGAACATGTTGAAGCATCCATGTAGTAGCCTATTTCAGTGCTTGTTGTCTTCTTTAGTTATCCTGGTGCCTTGAGTTGTGCTTTTTACTCATAGCTGTGTTTCCTGGTTGTAGCTGTGATTCATGTTTGAATTAAGTGTGATAGTGGTTGCCTGCTCATCGTTAATTTAACTTGTATCTGCTGGATGATTGGCAGTGTTTTCATTAGGTTGTTGGGGATATATTCTGTACTAGCCAGCTGAGTGAAATGCTCTAAGAAGCAGCGAAACTCACTTCCAGCCCTCATGTGTTGGAATATTGCTTTGCAGAACTAACAACTGTAACTAATGTAGAATTATTATGTCTTCTGTATTAAATTTGTATAAGCATAGTGACATTAGTTGTCCCCCACACCTTTGTATGAGTTGGACTAATATAGAATATATAGAATGCAATTTTAGTAAAAACAAGAGTACAAACTAGGGTGTAGTGTGGATTGTGATGCGGGAGCATATGGGATCAAAAAGAAGCTGGATGACCCTGGGTGATATTGGGGTTTACTAAAGGCCATGGGTAGATTAGGAAGTCATTAATTTATGGGTTTTATATAATAAGGCTTGAAAGCCAAAGTTAATTTAGGAATTTAGGGTAATCCCGTAATTTACTTTTATCCCAAATTTTGTGAGGTCAAAACTTGCCCTTTTGGCTAAATTCTGGTGTCTTTATAAGGGTTATTCAATTACATTTCAAAAGAGACCAAGATTGCGCAAATTTGAGGTGATTTGAGAGAGTTATGACCAAATTACTAAAGGGGTACTGTGGCCAAGGTTGTTCTGTGGTTCTTCTCATCTTTATTTAAGATGTACTAGATCAGTCCTTGCCAACTAAAAGACATCTTCTAGTATTGCCTAATTGATTCTTTTGGTGGTCGTGGTCAAATGTTGTGGAGATCCTTCCAGTTGCCATATGTTGGGGGCTTACAGGAGTAACAGAAGAATATCTCAAGATGTGAGAGGTCTATTCCTAGAATTTTGAATGGATTTCAGGTGTTTTACTTTTTTTATTTGTATGATTAACAGGAATTTTACTGAAAAGAAGAAGAAGAGAGAGAAGTACAATATAAGGATAGATAAAAGGGACAGTTCATTATTCATCAAAAATAAAATAAAAGGGACATTCTCCTAAAAAAACACTACAATAATGTCCCAACAGGTAAGCTACTCATGTACATGACTTCCCTATGCACCCCGTTTTTGGCTAGGCTATCCACCTCTGAATTTTACCCTCTTGTAATCCATTGGAACAAGATCCTCAAGGAGGATACCAGAGAAAGTATCCTTCAAAAAGTGGCTAGCCTCCAAGGGCCATTTCCACCCCCTGTCATCCACCCTATAACATTAGTTGAATCTCCCTCCACAATAAGATGATGAAGTCCTAGGGAGTGTACCATCCGCAGACCAAATGAAAGTTCCCTAATCTTCACAAATAATGAATCCCCAAGCCAATGGGGCCTGAGAAAACCTGAATACATGTTCAAGTATTTTATTTTTGAATGGTCCAAGGGGCTGAGGGAGTTTGAGGGCCTAAAAGTAGAGGACTTAGGGAAAAAATTGGGTTTTGAAACCACAGAGATCCTTATTTATCCAAAGAAAAAAAAAAACATTGAGATCCTTCTATGAAGTAAATCACTTGTAAGACTTCTACTATGCTTTCATAACACAAAATTTATCATTATTCATAAGAGAGAAGGAGAGAGAGAGAGAGAGAGAGAGAGAGAGAGAGAGAGAGTACAAAAAATTATTTCGAAGTACATCAATTTTGGTTCAGCAAACAGTTAATGAATGAGTAGAGAAGAGTCAGAACTTTTGGTTTGCATCCAAAGTGGAGTGGGCATTAGGGTTAAGCCTAAGCCAAGAAGGCTTGCAGATGCATCATACAAACCTAGACTTTGAAAGATGAGACTAAGAGGAGCCACTTTTAGACTTCCTCCTTATGTTGGTCATTGTGGAGGGGAGCATTCTTAACACCCAAATTGGAGCAATGGTTGAAATCTTGAACTGATTATCTTAGACTTGTCCAAGTTCAAGTAAATGCTTGATTCAAAGCAAGTAGTGTGGGACTTGTTGAGAAGTGAAAAAATTGGTTTAGTTACATGTGTCTTGACTCTCGACTTTCAGTAAGGTCTTGGAAAGCAGAAAGCATATGTGAGAATGCCTATCAAAAAGAAATTGCAATGAAGAGCCAGTCTTTTATCGTCCTTCACAGATTCTTTTTTCATCCCCAAATTTTGACCTATCTGTTCGAAGTTTACCAATGGAAACAAGGTAGGATGCCAAGGGCTGTCATGTGCTGAACCTGAGCTTTCAATTGAACTCCTTTAGCTAAGTGTGCCCTGAGTTGAACTGCACTAGGATCAGCTCATTCTGGATCTTATATAGTATATAATATATAATATATATAGATATAGGTTATTGTATTATAAATTTTTACATTAAATATGTTTTATACATAATATTTGGTCATGTTCAACGAAGACCAGTGACTGTGCAGTGAGGAGTGAGATGATGCAAGTTGAAGGTGCTAGAAGGACTAGAGGAAAGCCAAAATTGACCTGGGTTGAAGTAGTAAGGAGAGACATGGAAGCTTGTAATTTAACGACAGATATGGCTCTAAATAGAGTGGAATGGTGGAACGGGATTTGTGTAGCCAACCCGTAATAGTTGGGATAGGGCTGTTTGTTGTTGCTGTTGTTGTATAATTATACGTAATATATATTTAGAGATAACTTGTTATAATATGAGTTGTTGGGTCTGTTTCAACAAGCTATTTCTTTAGCCTTTAAGAGCAGGTTTGGCTAATGGGCTATTGAGCTATTGGGCTTTAAGATTCAGGTCTGAAGCAGTAAGCTTGAGTTTGGTGAACCAAGCTCATCCTGATCTGAGCTTGCCTCAATCTAAATGAGCTGAGCCTGATCCCTATGTGATGAGCCTGAGCTCAGCTTGGCTGGTTGACACCCCTAGGATAACCTTACTGCCCTTTCATATTGATCATTATATCCTCCTAGTGAGAAAAAGGACTATCTTGCACCTATTTGTTCACTTATTTGAAATTACCTAATGTTCCTCTCTTTTTGTGAAGTACATTTTTTCCCTTAGGCCCAGTCTGGTTGCCATGAAAAGATTTTCTCATGACAAAATTTTCTCTAAAAATCATTTTTAAGCTGTCTGTTTGCCATGAAAGGTTGGTTTTCTCATGTTTTTCGTATGATTCTTTTCTTTCCTTTTCTTGTGGGATTTTATTTTCTGTTCTTTTCTTTTCTTTTCTGTATGATTCATGGCAACCAGACTGGGCCTTAGGGGATTTTTTTTCTTGTAATTATAAGTTGCCACCTGGGCTATGACAGTAGTATCCTGATTTAAATTTACTTATTTTTATTGTTTTGTGGCTCTTCTTTGAAATATCTTTGAGTTGTGATCCTCTGGCACAGAAACGCATTTAATATTATAAGCACTGTTGTATAATTACCCAACCTCGAACTTTAAGCCAAGGTGCTACTCAAGCCCTAACCCAAGGCCCCAAGCCCAACCAGAGGCAGGGGGAGCTGGGTTTGAGTCAAATTGGGTATAAAAACTTTATATAAAAGTTGTGTGTACAAAATAGAGGGAGATTTATGAGAGTTGAACTTCGGAAAGGCTTCTACCACAATTTAAATTTTGTTTAAGTTTTTATCTGTCATATTTACATGTATACATAAAACATAGAAGACAACAAGCAGTTGTGTTTGGGTTGGGTCAGTTTGCCTGAGGCTTCAACCCTTGATCTGATCCAATTTTTAATTTAATTTTCCCAACCCAAGGAATGAAAAACCCTCGTCTGGGTGGGATTTATGTCTGCTTCTCTTATTTTTACATATTATGCACCTATTGCAGTTCAATAGCTGTAGTGACATCAAGTTTTAACCTAGCAGTTAGCCACCATAACGATAGTATTTACCGTCAACTGAATATAATCAATAAGTAGTGTGAATGATAAATACTTCTATTGATCATTGTAAATGATTTCTACTCTATCCTTTGCATTCCAACTGACATTAGTTCTTCAATGGCATATAGATGGGAAGTCAACCCTCCTTTGGAGATAACTGTGCCAGCAAAACGTACACCATGGCCAGATGCACCTCCTGAACTCCCATCTAATGAAAAAATGAGTAGCACTCAAGAGACCACAGAGGAGACCAAAGCCACTCAGATTTCCAGGTCAAGACTTAGTTCCCATCATAAGAGGGAGCATGAATCAAGGATAGGTGACATGTTGTTTTCTGGGAGGCATGCTGAAGAGAAGTGAAACACCTTTAGCCAGAGCATCCAAGCTAAACTTATGTTATCTGCAAGTTGAGGCCATAAGTTGTCTGCTTCGAGACAGATCAGAAGGCAGACGGTCTTGATGATTATATTAGTAGAAAGCATTTCTTACTGTGGGCCAGTTAATGTTTGTACTTCGGTTCTCTTTCCAACTTCTTGGTTCCACAATTCTTTGTTTTCAATTTGGTGAGTTGGTTTTCTAATTTCATGAAAGAGGTGGGTCGACCAAAGTCTGCATCCCCTGCTGCTGGGAAACTTGTATTCAATATGCTTAAAATTTGATAGAACTGATACAGTAAATCTTGATTTTTTTTTTAATACTGAACAAACCAAATCTATTAAGTAAATAAAGGCTGTTCAAGAGTAGCTACATCAGAGAGGAGCTTGGGTTCTAACCACCCCGGAGGTCATAGGCTAAGAGCTAAACAGTCCTGGATTGGACCACAGATGGCCTACGGGATCCCTCCCGAATGATCTAAAAGAAAGAGAAATAGCATGAAGAGAGTCCCCCTCCAAAATCAGACATCCAAGACGCAACGGATGGGCTGTAGTAAGTGCCAAACGAGCAGCGAAGCATGCTGCAGCAAGTGCCTAACATGCCAATCTAGATTTCTGTCCAGTGAACATATTTATTAGAAACAATGGTACAGATGTAATAAAGAGGAGCAGAAGGTCGTTGCGATCTTAATTCAGGCTGTAGAAAACTTGTGAAAGATAGATGCGGCCATTAAGGCCAAAAGGTGATTTTGGAGGATGATGCTTTAGCCCACATCCAAACTCTCTGGTCCATTAGGGGAGGTCCCTATGAAAGTTCGTAACAGTATCACTGATATCAAATTTTATCTTCTTTTTTTTGTTTAATCAGGAGCTCTGCTAATGAAATTAGGGGTGTCAAACGAGCTGAGTTTTGCCGGGCTCAGCTCACCAAACTCAAGTTTACTGTTTCAGGCCCTAATCTTAAAGCCCAATAGCCCATGACACAAACCTTCTCCTAATGGCTAAAGATATAATTGGTTGAAACAAGCCCAACAACCCGTATTATGACAATATATACCTATGTAAGACTCTTAACAAACTAAGCTTTGAACGAGCTAAACTTAGTGTAACTCAACTCAAATCCACTTAGCTAGACCCATTGAAGGTTCAGAATCAGCTAATGACGAGCCAAACTACTAGCCGAGACAAATGAGCAAGCTCATTGACAGCCTAAATGAAACTGCCCATGCATTAGTCGAGCGGAGTTTTCGTTTATCCATGGACTTAGTGCAACTTGGCTTTGACTCACTTGGCTAAATGAGCTCAATTGAAGTTTCAGAATCAGGTCATGACAAGCAGTGGTAGAGCCACATGGGTAGGGATGCAAATGAGTCGGATTCGATGCAAATAGTAGTACATCCGTATTCAACTCACTTATTTTTCATGTACATCCGAATTCGATTATTATCCGAGCGGATATTTGAAAAGTACATTCAAATTCGAAACAGTTAAGTTTATCAAAAATCAGACAATAATCGGATATATCCTATTATTATAAACAGATATCGGATATTCTATTAACAGATGTCCGATTACTATAAACGGAAATCAGATATAATCAGATATTCGGTTAACAGATATCCGGATTTTAAATTATGTGAATATCTGTTTGACAAAGCTATCCGGATATCCGGATATATCAACCTATTGTAAAGATTGAATGTGTTTGGTATGGAATTTTGAATTATTCTGAGAGTGGATTATAATAGAAATGTATTTGATGGGAACATGTGTTCTCAGTGCTGGTTGGAAGTGTGATTTCACCTGCTTAGTTTACAGTTTAAACTAAAATTTTAAGTAATCTCACTTAGCTTCATTAACACCTTTGGTCTCTCTCTGAGGAACAAATTCTGAGGTTTCTTGTTGAGAAAATGATCGACTGTGACTTAAACATGTTCCCTTTTTTCTACTCCCTTTCTTCTTAGGGCCCTTAATAGAGTGGAATGGTGGAACAGGGTTCATCTAGCCAGTTCCAAGTAGTTGGGATAAAGTTGTTGTTGTTCTTTTTCTTCTTCTTCTTCTTCTTCTTCGGATGCTTAGGATGTATAATAGGAGAAGGGTGGGCAATCTAATTCTTCAGTTGGATATGTGGGGCCTGACACCATCAGATATTAGGATTTAGCTTGCTGCTATTGAGGAATTGTTTTCTAAGAATGGAGTGAAAAGTTCTCTTTCTTGTTAGTGAGCTAGTCCTTTATAAATCTCCAATATTCTATAATCGTTGGATTTTAAATGGTGAAACAAACACCCTCTGCTACCAAAAAATGACAACAGAAAAATAATCATTATTTTGTGTTGTTTATTAAACATATATAATCTATCATCTCTCACACCAATTTGTCGTCATATCTCATATTACCGTGGCCTAGGCATATCTCATTATTATGCCATGCATTACAATTTAACACAAGAAATCTACTATATTTAACACAATTCTGATCATTTTTGTAGTTAAATCCAAATCTCACGTAATTTTGGTATTCTGTCCAACACCAATTGGAACCTTTCTCTTAGCCAGCAAAGATGCAATTTCATGTTCAGTTTGGTAATAGTCTGCACCCATCATCATAGTATCCTGGACACAATGCATTCCAAATGAATCAAATCATTAGAAGTGT
>JAOXJP010273994.1:0-19965 GCA_025762735.1 Platanus orientalis
GGGAGTTCCCCCCCCCACCAATGTATTAGTACCCCATGATTGGAATCAGTTCGCCCCATTCAATGCATGAATACCCCATGATTGGAATCAGTTGCTCTCCCCCCTTACTAGGAAATGAGTTTATGTCATCTCTAATAAAAGGAGCAAGTTAATAACATAAAAGGAGCAAATTAATGAACCAAAACTAAATAAAATAACATAAATGGAGCAAATTTTCAGTCTTGGATGGTGTTTAGAGTGCCAAGTGACTTCATTTGGAATAAAATAGGTCAGAATTTAAAATTTCCTTTAACCACTTCTCATTTTATTCCATGTAAAGTCACCTGGTGTATTGGACTCCAAATCTTGGACAGAACATCTATTTCAATTAATGAATACCCAAGTACTTATTAATTATATATTTACTATAATCCCCTCCTTTGACTCATGTGTATAGGCTCAAACACCCTTTGTCAGGCTACATGTCATGCATTGATTGCTAATGGAGTAGTACCTGTTCATTGAGACTAGAGATGATTTAAAATCCAAAAGAATCCTTGCCCCACGATTGGATTAGGTGCACCTCTTAATAGGTGCCAACAGTGTGCCCACGACTAGCAAGTGACATGTCACATTGAAAAACTGATTTATACTTTTTGAGGGTACTTTTTTAATTTTTTGATGTGCTGTGTCACCCTCTGATTGTGAGTGCACCATTGGCATCCGTCAAGGGGACACACATAATCCTTTGGCTTGCCCCCCTACATGAAAATCCTGGCTACGCCCTTGAGTGCAAGGATAAAAAAAAAGGAGCTTTTTTCTAGCTAGCAAAAAATGCCAAGGTGCAGTTTTACCCTTGCAACTAGGAATGAAGATTGTCTATAGTTTGAAAACCTCTAGGGTGAAAAATGAGCCTATCACAGTCGCAAGTGTGGGCTTGATTTTACGGAAGTTTTGATCTGACATAATCGTATTCGGATCAAAACTGGTCGATCCTCTTAGATGCGATTGATAGATGGGTAAAATTCATGTTGTCCTGCTTAACCCGCAATCAACCCGAATTGATACAGTTCATAATTCATGTTAGATTGACACGGACCTGTTTAACCCCTATAATTAGATGTCATTTTTATCTAATGTAAATTGTATTTTAAATAAATAATTGAGTAATTAAAAAAATATTAACGGTTATATTGGTAAATACACATATAAGAGAATGCTATGTGTCTATCAGGCAAATTTTTGGTCAAGTGTTCGTGTCAACCCAATATGACACATTTATTAAACAAGTTGAAATGGTTCATGTTCGTGTCAACCTAACATGACCTGTTTATTAAATGGCTTACCCAGCTCATGACAAGTTATATGTTTAATAAATAGGTCGTGTTACGGTTTAGGGTTTTGACACAGCTAATAAATGGGTCGTGTTCGGGTTGAAACATATAATTGTATACCTTTAACTCGACACGACACAGACACAACCTGCCAAGACAACCCTATGATGTTCAATTGGCCAAGCGGATGGATGCCTTAGAGGGTTAGCACCATCAATTGGTTGGCGTGGTGGATGTGCTTGATGATTACACACGAGGTACCATGGAAACCCTCAATGCCCAAATCAAGGATATTAGCAATTAGGTGAATCTGTCAGTGAAAGCCATTGGCTTAGGTTGTGGTATCGTAGAAACACCTAGCCAGATACACATGCCATGTCCAAAAGCCTATGGTGGCATTCAGGGTACAAAAGACTTTGAAAAATTGTACAGTTCAATTTCTATCACCAATACCTTGTCTTTTGGCTTTTGAAAGACTAATATCAAGTCTACTTAAGTAATCTGCGAGGGAGATGAATTATGACGACCTCATAGAAAGCCATACTAGTTCGGCTAGAATTGCAAGGTGAACAAATTGCAACCAACTATTATTTCGCGGGATTAAACTGATGATCTCTTACAAAAGACAAGATACTTTAACATAGGGAAAACATGTTTTTATACTTGTAAACACCATGTGCCAGCCCCTATGGGTAGGGTTGTCAACGAGTCAAGCTGAGCTGAGCTTTGCACTGCTCAGCTCAAACTCGTCACATGAAGACAATGCTTAGGCTCAGAAATGTAGGCTTAGCTTCAGCTAGGCTCGGCTTGCTAACCGGAAAAAAAAAAGACCCAACACCCTAATGGCCCATTAGCCCAATTTGTCTTGTTAGATATATATATTAACCAAACCAAGCTTTCAACAAGTTGACCTTAGTGAAGCTCGCCTCAAGCTCACTTAGGAAACGAGCTTAGATCAAACCTCAAGCTTGGCTTTTGGAGCTTAAAACAAGGCTTAGGTTTGGCTCATGCTCGGTTCATTGATAGCCTTACATGTGGGTGTCAAATCACACCCACTTTTTGTGGTTACAATTCGATTGTTTGAACTGTAGAGGGATTTCCTCTCAAGCTATGGGCACGGAGGATGCCGTCTATACGGTCCGGATTGTGCACACAAAATTCATGTGCAATGTGTGCACACAGACCCAGGGATGGACGCATCAGCGTCAATAAGTGATAATCACAGCCCAAAAAGTATAAATCACTTTTCGGGGCTGATGTGTCTGCCCCATTGGTTAGTGTGCATGCTTTGTTCATGGATTTTATGTGCACAAAAGCCAGGCTCCCGTCTATAGGGTAAGGGAGCATTGACTGAACTCTACCCTTAGGCCACGTCTAGTTGTCTTGACTTGAATAGGAAAGGATAGAAAGGAAAAAGGTAAAAAAGAAATTATATGTAATCTTCATTTTCCTAACATTGTTTGGTTGCCATGATAATGAAAGTTGACACCCCTTTTAGGCTCCATCTGATCATTTGGATTTGAATGGAATATAATCCAAAAAAGGAAATGGATTTCGAAAGGATTAGAAATGAAATAGAAAACAGTACAAGAATCCCATTTGTCATTTGATTGCTAGGAAATAGACAACAAATCTAGTTGAATCCACTAGAGATCAATTGCCAACACAATAGAGAGGAGGTAACACATAATTTGATCACAAATCCAACCTTTTTAGATGGAAAAAAGGAATTGATGAAATACAAAGGGAATGTATTTTGTTGAATTTGCACAAATATCGATAGTTTTTAATTTGACAACCAGATGTGGGGAAACCATCTAATCAATGGAATCTCATGCTAGATTTCATCGGATTTGGCCCAAATCCGAATGAATAAGTGGAGCCTTATTGGCTTATTGTGCTAGCCATTGATCTCTAGTGGATTCCACTAGATTTGTTGTCCATTTCCTAGCAATCAAATGACAAATGGTGTAACACCCCACATTTCACATAATGGGCAAAACTCTAATTTTTCTCTTGTAAAGGTAAAATTATCATTTCACATATATGTACAGACCATAGTGAGTTTAAGAACCCCTTTGACCAAGCTAGAAGTGTAAGACTCAAATTAGGCCTTAAACTTGTCAAGTTTGAAAGTTATCCTGATTGCATATTTGAGGTAACCTCACAGGCCCACCTACACCAATACCAAGTGATTTAGAGTACAAATTATATACACCTGGAAAGATCTAGGAGTCTACTTTCCAACAAAATAAACCGTGTGTGAATAAGTGTTCCTTAGAAGAAGTTATGAGAATTCTCCCACAAGGTGTCTATACTGATGACCCATAGATTTAGAGTAACTTCCTGGGCTCACTAACATAAATCTTGAGTAAATTATAGGTAATCCATATCTTGTTGGAAATATCTTGAAGTATAGTTTCCAACACAACAAACAACGATTGATTTCGAGTTTTTAAAAAAGAGTTATTAGCATTTTAGTGCAAAGGGATAAAAGTTGAGAACACCTATCTGGATCGAGCCATCACTTAAAGGTTTTATCCATACGTAGTGGATCGAAGTGACACTTCTCTAGTATCAGAAAACTATATAAAAATTTGTTATATTGATCTAGGATCGATCAAAATGACTTAGATTGCGTTTTTTAAAATAAAATCGATTTTACTTCATTTTGGGGAGTGTGAGACCCCCCAACTTAACCCAAAACCCTATAAATACTATAAGAAAACCCTAATGATCACATTTACACAAAAAATGATAGAGAAAAGAATTTTGAGAAGAAGGGGAAAAGAAACCCCAAATTGGGTAAGGTAGGCTTGAAAAACTTTCCTTCATGTAAGATTTGCTTGAGTTTTGATATTTTCTCTTATTTTACTTGAAATTTCATAATATTTAGTAGTTTATACATTATATGTTGTAGAGAAGGAGGAAAGGGACAAGGTAAAAGAGGTTTTACTTGATGATTTCTTTGAGATAAAGAAATAAAAGTATTTGGGTAAGTGTTATACAAAACTTACTCTATTTTTATTTGTTTTAGGTTCTTAAAAATCTTGTAATGATATAATATTGAGTCTATGAATTTTTTCTCATATGTTTATAAAACCCTTTGCTAGGATATTAGAAACCCTATCTCTTATGGTGATATATGATTGATTCTTATTAGGATCTTAGAAATCCCTAATTTATATTATGAGAAAAAGTGGATTTGCATGTTATTTATATGTATTTCCTTTAAATGATGATTCTCATGTATTGTGAATGCTTGTAATCTAGGTTTCTATAACTCCATAATTTCCATGAAGACTATTGATTTATGATTTGTTTGATTTGCTATGACTAGTATAATTGTTTGAGTTGTTGATGAACATCTCTTAAATATGTTAGTTAAAGTTGATAATAAAAGATAACTATTGAGCATGTTGAACTCCATGTAATGATACTAGCATGTTGTTGTGTATAAATTACTTAGGAAACTCTATAAAATGATTAAAGTAAGATATACTTAAAGATTCTGAAGATTGGGTTTCCCTCTTTAATTTTCTATGAATTCTCTTAATTCTTGCACTCTACATGTTTGATAAAATTCCTCTTAATAATTTTCTTCACTGTTTACATGTTTCTTGTATACCTTTGGATTCCTTGCATGAGCTTGTTGTTCTCTTTGGTAAATTCCTTCAAATACATGTTCGATTATAGATATTCGATGGATTTCCATGTTAGGATCTTAGAATCCATGTGCATGTCTTAAGATATTTAAAAATATTATGTAGGGTTGCATGACTTTTCCCATTGATAAGGTTAAGAAATGATTTATTCATGTTGTACATATTTTTGATCTTGCTAGCATATTTATATTATGAGATTATGGTTGCCTCTTGCATTATGACTGTATAATATGCTAAGTAATGGTAAGATAAGATAAGATGACTAAGAATGAACAATATGTGAAATGGATAAAAGATAAAGAGAATAAAATAAAATAAATAAATAAAAGTAAAGACAAGTGTCTAAATTATGAAGGCTCAACCATTGGGAGCTAAATAATGACTAGTGTTAAGAGAGAAGTAAAAGTTACAAAAATATAAATGATAAAGAGTATGACAACCCTCCCATTTGTGATAATAATACAATAATGGTATTACAATAGTATGATGGCCCTCCCATTAGGAGTAATAATGCAATGGTATGACGACCCTCCCATTAGGAGTAATAATGCAATGGTATGACGGCCATCCCATTAAGGGTAATAATGTAATGGTTATTAGGACCGGTTTACCTTATTCCACTTAGAAGAAAACGGGATGCAATAAAATCAACAAGCAAAATGAAAAAGAAAATCATGTTTAATACAAGATTTACGTGAAAAACCCCAATTTGAGAAAAAACAAACAAAGCCGCAGAGAAAACTTTCAGTATCTGAAAACTTTCATCAACGACGATTACAGTTTTCGGAATTTCTCCCTCTTCACATGCAACCCTAGAATGAAACATATAAATACTTCAAAAAATCCTAATACATGGCGGATACGGTTGGGATCCGGTCCGGTACATAAAACCATACTCCCCCCTGGGCGGACCTTTGCTCACCTTCACCTAAAATTTTCCATATTCAGGTTTTTTGGGTTATAATCCGGGTCATATTTGGGTTGACAAAGTATGATGCTAACCCAAATCAAACTTCACACATTACAAACAGAACTTAAAAGCCACTGTGACTGAGGTGCTGTATTATATTGCAATCATCAAACCTTCTTGAGCGATCTGAAAGAATAAACAAATCCGAGGCAAACTAAATCCAACCTACTTGCTCTGGATTCTGAAATATTTCAGTGAACAAATAAATAGCCTTTCTAGCTTGAGAATGGACAGTTAGGAGCAGAACTGATACTGTCTTGTGTGTAGGTGTGTGTTTTTCCCATGACATCGACAGGTTGAGGCAGGTATGTTACCCATTTGATGTTTGAATGCAACCACAATAAAGGAGTAAAAATTATAAATGTCCCTGAAAGAGACTATTGCATGGATTAGCCCTTGATTAGAGCCTGATAGAAAAACAGACTACGAAACCTGAACCTTATGTTGTTTGCTATTGCAATTGAAGGTTTCAGCAATTTATTCCAATATAGTCTTCAGATATTACAGAAGCCAAATAAGCTCATTTACCTAGATAAATGATATAGTTGGAAACGTATGGAGTGGGAAAGGAAGGTGACCAATTATTGCAATGCTATAACTAACTACAAACCATCCTTGGGCATAGACACAGCCTGAAATCAAAATCAACAATGAAGAAAACAGCAAATAAATTCAGTGGTTTAAATCTGGGAATTTTTTATTTTTATTTCTAGAAACCGAGTTGATGTACGGATCTGATGCAGGGTTGTAGTTGGGTTGAGAATAGTTTTAGCGTCGCTCTTAAAATATAGCGGTGTTCCTTCTCAACTGTTGGGTATTAAATATTGGATCAGCTTTGATTTGTAATGGATGTGGACACACTTTACATCTCTATCAGCGGAAGCTTTCCAATTGACAAATCCAGTGCTAGAGCTGGTGGCAGTGCTACTTTTGTCGGTATATCTATATCCACACACACACACAGATGTTGAGTTTCAGAGTATAATGGAAGTCAAAATCACAAGAGAAGTAGAGTAGTTGAGGTACACAATTTGATCACAGAGCACCCTTCGACGTGAAAGCACTGTTCTTTGCAAGATAAAGTTCTTCGTGGGACATCCTTTTTCACAAGACACTATTCTTCGTGGGACACAGCTCTTTGCGAGACATAGCTCTTCATGGAACACAGTCTTTCGTGAGACAAGATTCTTCGCAAGATACTAGTCTTCGTAAAACAAGGTACTTTGCGGAACCCAATTTCTTATGAGACTTTGCTCTTCGCAAAGCACAAATTTTCTTTTCTTCTTTAATCCTAGTTAACTGATTCATCCGAGACAGAAAATGTGTCATTATCACGTTTTTTGAAGATGGTCGAGGCCTCCCATAAATGTGCAAGGGATTGCGGTCAAGCTAACTTCAAGATACAATCTCGCTCGGGTAGAACCCTTGTCTCTCAATGGAGTTGCACTTTTTAGTAGAGAAGAATGAAACTTGTTATTACTTTAAAGCCCGTGATCTGTTATAATTAAGTGCACGTACTCTTCCTTTAGTTGAAATTTGAGCAGCATAACATTATTGTGAGTGATATTTTAGTAGTTGTGTTCTTCACTCAATAGATCAAGATTCCCCTCAAAGGGAGTCTTAGATCTCGAGTGGGAGCTTCTCCTTGTATCAAAGCAACCTCTCTCAATGGAGAGGGCCAATGCAAGGGAGCAGATGATTAAAGAACTTTATCGAGCTCTTCTCAAGGAAGAGAGTGAGTTCATGAACAACAAGAAGCATGAGAAGGAACGAAAGAAGAGGGGAGAGAAGATGAGATGTTCACTCAGTCTTCTCTTTTTCTTTTCTCTAGTCTCTCCATGTTCTCTCACTTTCTTCCTCTCTCACTTTTCTGCTCAATATTCTTAACACCCTCAAAAAATCTAAGCAACAACATTTCTCATTCCCATCTTCCACTTGCTCACGTTCCTTTATAAAGGAGTTGGATGAGGAGAAGCAAGCACCCTTTGCCAAAGCATAACCCTTCTCAAGGGCAACCTATGAAGGTGTAGGTTTATAGGTCTAAACCTATGTGTAGATGCAGCTAGCTGGATTTCACCGTAAATGCCAAAGAAGGTTGGTCTCAAAAGGTTAGTGTTGGTTGTAAGCTGGGAATGGAAAGTTGACTACCAGAGTTGGAGGAGGTGCTCTAGACAGGTAAGCAAGTGAGCATTTGGTCTTAGAATATTCACCGAAATGGAAAATATCAAGTCTGGACGAGTGATGTGAAGGCTCTGTTTTCTTTCCAAAAAACAGGGCAGCCCTTACTTTGGTGGTTTAAAATATTCAACAATACCCCACTTATTTTAAATGATTATTTAGTTTTAGTGTAACGAGTTTTAAGTGAGGCTGCCACATTTAAGTAAAGGTAGTGTTAACCTTGAACCCTTACGTAGTGTAAACAAGCTTTAGCTTGCTTGAATTATGTTAGTGGATAAATCCTTGAACTAAATTTTTTGACAGCCAAAACTTGTCACACACACAGTCATCCCAACAAGGTCTTACTCATTCATATTATTTAGATTAGCATTTATAGTCTAGTTTTATACCGGTTTACTAAAGTGCTCTAGAGATAGCTTGTATCTCATAAGAAGTGACCAGTTTCCACACTTAGATAGGTGATTCTTCTTTCAAGAGCTTTGGCAAGCCCCAACCCAATCGGGTTTATAGAACTTATTAAGAGATTCACATTCTCATCCTCCATCATTTGTGAGGAACCCTTATAGGTAATAAGCACATAATCTATAGGAAATAACTTTTTTTAGAACCACACAATTTTCATCTACAAGAATTACATTTGTAGGATCACCATAGGAAGGGACATTTCATTAATTGAAATTTTGCTTACAAGTGGGTGATGATTTGACTTGTGTTCCCTTTGAACCTTAAGCAGTTAGGTTGGTTTCTCATTGAACCTTGAGCAGTCAAGTAGGCTATCTGGTCAAAATACACCTTATAGGCTTTCAAGTCTCATTCCCCTCAAGGTACTAGAGGTTAACTCTTTACTCAGGCCTTTAGAGAGCAAGTTTGCCAAGTTCTCCTTAGACTTTATATACTACATGACCACAATGTCGTTAGCTATAAGACCCTTCACATGATTGTGCTTCAGACATATGGTGTTGGATTTTCCATTATAATTTCATTGTACTTCTTAAAGATGGAAGTTTGATTATCGAAGTAGATGGTTAAGGCCGGCATAGGCTTGTCCCACACTGGTACGTCTACTAGGACATTTCTTAACCACTCTGCCTTTTCTCTTACCGAAGATAGGACCTCAAACTATGACTCCATTATGAATGGATCAAGCATGTTTGTTTTTTAGATTTCCAGGAGATCGCACCTCTTGTTAAGGTAAAAATCCAAGCAGTCATTGATTTGGAGTCATCTGGATCAGAGTTTCAGGTTGCATCACTATGTTCTGCGATGACAATGGGATCCTTGCCTTAGTGATTTCATAGTTCATGGTTCCTTTTAGATACCACAAAACCATATATAATGCATTCCAATGTATACTCCCTAGGTTGCTAGTGTATCTAATAAGCATCTCGACTACTAAGGCAATGTCAGGCCAAGTGTAGTACATTGCATACATTAAGTAGCTAATAATCTGTGAGAATTTGTATTGTGATACTTGACTCCATGTATTGTTCATCAACTTATAGTTGGGATTCACTAGGGTAAATGCTAAAACGGTCTCAAGCATATCGAACTTCTTAAGTACCTTCTCAATGTAGCTAGATTATGAAATCACAATGTCTTTATCATCTCAAATGATTTTGATTCCAAGAATCACTTCAACAACCCCTAGGTCTTTCATGTCAAACACAGATGACAGAAACCTCTTTGTATCACTAACATAGTATTCATCAGTTTTGAAGGTGAGCATGTCATCCACGTAGAGATTAATGATCACTCATGACTCTACTTTGGTCTTAGAGTAAATATATATGTCTCCATTGTTGGATGTGAATCCATTGCCACTGAGAGTTTACTTGAATTTGTTGTGCCACTACTTAAGTGCTTGCTTCAGTCCATGTAAGGATCTTATTAGCTTGCACACTTTCTTTTCTTATCCAGGCATTACGAATTCTTCAAGTTGATCTATGTAGATTTCTTCTTCGAGTTAACCATTCAGGAAGGTAGTCTTTACATCAATCTGATACATGATTAAGTTCTTTATAGAAGCCATGGCTAGCAACAACCTCATTGTCGACATTCTCGTAACTGGTGCATACGTATCAAAGTAATCAAAGTCTTTATTCTCTTTAAACCCTTTAACCACTAGGCGGGCCTTATATTTCTCAACTATGCCATTAGTTTTTAGCTTCTTCCTGAATATCCACTTATAACCAATAGTCTTACAGCCCTAAGGGAGATCCAGTAGAACCCATCTATTGTTAGACATTATAGAATGCATTTCATCATCAACAACTTCCTTCCAAAAAATTGCATTGTGCAATCTCATGGTTTCACAGTAGGAGAGTGGGTCTCCTTCATCAACACATAGAGAGAAGTCAGAACCAAAGTCTTTTTCCTTCCTTTTCCTGATACTTCTTTGAGGTAGGGGCGGAGTTGTCTTAGTTGTTTTGTCTCTTTTCTTAGAGTTGGTGACATCAACCCCCATTACTTTTAAAATCTTCTATAAAGAAAACATGTTCTCAAAGAAACTCAGCATTGGTGGATTCGATAATGGTATGTGGACTAGGAGTCTCCAGATTTAGAAATCTATAGGCCTTGCTTGTCATAGAGTATCCAATGAAAGCATAGTTAGTTCCTCGTGGTCCAACCTTAGAGGTATGCTCGTGTGGTAGTTTCATTTGAGCTAAACATCCCTAGGTTCTAAAGTCGCTCAAGTTTGACTTCCTTTCTTTCCATATATCATACGGAGTAGTCACAAGTTTTTTTGAGGAATTTTTTTCAATATATGGCAGGCAGTCAATAATGCCTCACCCTAAAGGGTTCAGGTATGAACCAGAGCTTAAAGGAATGGTGTTGGCCATTTTGGTCAAAGTGCAATTCTTTCTCATTACAATCCCATTCTATTACAGAGTGTAAGGTGTTGATGTCTCTCTATGGATCCCACAGTCTTCACAAAATTTGATGAATTTAGTATCCATGTGCTCGCCTCCCCTATCAGATCTCCATACTTTGATCTTTAGGTTATAGAAATTTTCAACTTCAGCTTTATAAGATTTGAACTTCTCAAATGCTTCATATTTGGTTCTCAATAGGTACACGTAGGTGAATTTTGATGCATCATCGATGAATGTTATGAAATATCTTTTCCCTCCTCTAGATGGAGTGTTTATCATCACGGAGATGTTAGTGTGTATCAATTCTATCACATTCAGTGATCTTTGCACACTCTTGAATGATGTGCATGTAACTTTGCATTTGCTACATATAATGCATTTTTCATTATTTGACTCAGTGAGACAAAGAAGGTGTCATTATCACGTTTCTTGAATATAGTTGATGCCTCCCATAAATGTGCAAGGGATTGCTGCCAAGCTAACTCTAGGATACAATCTTGCTCGGGTAGAACCCTTGTCTCTCAATGGAGTTGCACTCTTCGGCAGAGACGAATGAACCTTGTTGTTACTTTAAAGCTCAAGGTCTGTTACAGATGAAGGCTCTGTTTTCTTTCCAGAAAATAGGGCAGCCATAACCCTTTGATGTTTTAAAATATTCAACAAGAGAGAGTTATTAACATTTTTCCCTTTATTATTGGCATCATCCTCCTCGTCACAGAATTAGTTAAGATTTTATGCTCGGTACAAAGAGGGCGGTTTGGAACAACATTCGTGTAAATCCTAAATATCCAAAAATAAAAATAATAATAGTAATAATAATAATAATAATAATAATAATAATAATTGTAGAAATCGAAAGTGTGCGAATGTCCACTTACATGACATTTGCCACACTTTCAATGGGCGAATCAAACATGTGAACCTTATTTGCACATAGTAAAGTGGAGGTCCACAAGTTTATAAGATATATACATATTCGCCACTAAAAAGAGTGTGCGGATACACTTCATATTCGCACACTATGGAATACCAGAAGTTCAAACTCGACTAAAATTTTATCAATGGAGGCTGTTTTGCACTTACGATATCTATGGGTTCCCTAAATGCCTAGGAGACTAAAAAGGAGTCCATTCTCACAAAGGATAACTCTTAACATATTTAGGATGAGGATGAAAGACTCCTATTCAACATGGAAGCATTGGACAAGATAGTCTCTCCAATGGGGACTTTCCCCAAACTCATTTTTTCACCTATACATATCTCTAAGGCTACATGAAATAGGGGATTAGAATCCCTCTCATAAGACAAAAAATCTCAAGTAAGTAATGCTTTCTAAATTCGAGCAAGTTCTACATCACCATCTCCTTCAAAGTTCAACAAGTTCCCCTCTTCCAGAAGAGGGCAACAAGTCCATTATACTTCTGCAGTCACTCTAAGGAAGATAGTATGGGAAGCTTGATGTCAATGACGGTTATGGAAATATAGACTTATTTGATATTGAGAAGAAAAACTTGTAACCATATCTATTAATAAAAAGAAATTTTCTTTCGTTCTCTTCTTCTCTTATTTTATTTATGCAACTTCTTCATCATACAAGTTGAGAAACTTAACGTCAATCAGAGGTTTGTTGTGTTGAACAATAGTAAATAACAACTCTCTTAGACTTGGAGTATTAGTCTCCACTCATAAAAATAATAAAGTAGCCCTTAAACGGCTAGGTAATTTGTTCAACAAATGTCACCTCATACACGGCTCGAAATTTGGTGTTATATATTTCTGGCATGCTTGGTGGGACTATACGTTCCTCTCATCTCTCTTTAAGTTCCATTGTATTAATGGGTGTCTTCCTTTTCATAGGTACCCCAATGAAGTTGCAACCGTGGAGCCCTCTTTTGGTGCACTGTGAGGGCATTTTGTCACATTGAAAACATGAGTTGAGGCTTTGGTCTCCTCATCATCATCTATTTACAGGCTTTGATCTCCTGAATGACATCTATGGTTAAGGCTTCAGTATCCCAACAAAAGGTTGAGGCTTCGGTCTCCTTGATCCCAATAGGGGTTAAGACTTTGGTCTCCCTCCATGTGGCCGTGGTGATGGCCATATCCATTAAGGATAGTGCACCCACAATCCCAAGAAAATTCGGTTTGACACCAACTAAACTAAGGGGCTATACTCCCCAAATCCCTTTGAATATCTTATGGAAACAATGGGTACATAAGCTTGGATTAAACTCCTATGAAAAAGTCATTGAAACTCTAGAAAAAGAACAAGTTAATGATTTGGGCGAAGTCCTAGATTCCCATTTGCTAGTGCTAAATTACGTGAATGAACATAACTATTCACATTTGCTTAAGGTGGAACCCACGAGAGAAATGAAAATAACTAACTCGCAAAGAAATATTCGCCATCGGGGATGTTCGTATTTGTGGAAATGAAGAAGATTTGGTATGCCTAAGTCTTAGACAAATTTCCAACTAATGGACTCTAACCACCAAGAGAAATGTCTGTGACTTTGGCAAACTTGTAAGCCCTCTTTTGCAGATACATCGCGCGAATGAATATCATGTTTCTAATTTGTGTAAGAGTGTGCATTCACATAAATGACGACATTCACACAACAAATATTTTTTGAATGATGATACAAGTTCCCAATTTGCACAATATGAGAGTGTGAGAAAGTCTCATTCGCATAGAGTCACATTCATGAGTGAAAATCACCATTTACCGCTAGAGGACAAAAATCTAACTGTAGTACATGTGACACTCATGGGAGCCCCCAATAATGCTGGAGGCAACAAAAATGGAAAATTTAAAGCACATGGACCTAAAAAGAACTCATGTAGTAAGAAAAAAAAATTTTAAGAAAGAATAATTATGGAGACTACATTAACAGAAGAGTAGGAGTTGGGTAATATCACCACCTGAACTCCACACAAATGCCGCAATCAACAACATACTCAGGCTAGCATGAAGTTTAAGAATTCATTGCTCTCAACAAGGTTTGTAACCCTAAGGGGGCTTGATGAAAGTAAACCACCCAAAAGGAGGGTATTATCCTCTGAGAAAAAGCGAAGAAGAAACATCGCTTAGAGATAAAGGCCCAAAGCTCGTAAACTCCTCTATGAGCAACAAGAAGTGGGAAATATGTCAATTAATGTAATTCCACCATGAGCACATCCACAAAGGGCTGACCCATCTTTACCTTCTTATACTAGAGGTAGCATGGGTTATACACCTTATGTTGGCAAAGGCAAAATGGTTGGACCTAAGCAAGACCCTCAGGCAGCAGTAATGGTCACTAGAACAAGGAAAGACATGATGACTAGGAGTCAACTGGCAACGAGCTCTAGGACACCAAGACCACCTTCAAGAGAGCTGCCAATTACTGGAAGAGCCTTAGAGACCTTTCTTGTTATGTTGTATAACAAGGTTAGCCCTCACACAACATCTAGGGCTGCTGCAATGGTTAATGTTACATCCGCCTCACAAGGTCTTGAAACGACAACAACAAGATCAAGGGGAACTCAATATCCACCAATTGACCCTACACCGACTGTGGAAAATGAAAACCTCAGGGAGTATCACTCTAACTTTGAGGGAGAACATATTATAATCGCAGATTGGTAAGCCCCAGTAAAAAGTCAAGATCAATGCTTGGCCGCTCAAGATCTCGCGATAGCCGAGCTAAAATCCATGGTCGAGTAACTCACACTCGAAAGATAGGGCACAGCTCCACCAAACCATAATCTTATAGCAGTAAAATCTGTTCGGTTGGCTGTCCTAAGCTAAACGCAAGGGGGATATCCATATTACATGCTGGAGTATATGTTCACTACCTTACCAGGGACAGTCCTAGTTGTGAGCGCCATACTCAGTGCATCTATTCCACAAAGGCCTCCTACATAGGGTTTTCTGTAAGGTTCACATCCACAAGGACCTCATCAGCTGGCGTATTAGTAGTAAGAGCCACCACCATATGGGCTTACACCTCTGTGGATATATGGTTATAATGCATATGCATAGACTCCTTTTATGCCACAAGGACCATATGTATATCTAGCTGCACTCATGATGAATCCCAATTATATGCGAGCAATGATGACTAAGAGGCTCAAAGAATATAGGGAGCAGGAAACTATAAACACATACAGAACTGGAAAACCATAACCCCAAACAACATATCGCTAACTTTGAATCCTAATACGGCGTTATCAACTAACATGGTGACTTGTTACTAAAGTTGTTCGTTCAATCTCTTGATGGGGCTACATTTACATGGTATTTAAATTTGAAACCTTATTCTAGTTTAGATTGGAACACGAAGAAACGAGCATCAGTTCCATGGTACCTATAGGCCTGTGAAGCTATATGAATTACTCAGTGAAAAACAACATGACAATGAGTCAATGGTGGACATTATCAATAGGTGGAAGAATATGTCTTATGCTTGTGAAAATGCACCTCCTCTCAAATTAGTCCTCGAAATGTGTTTACAAAATATAACATTCGAGCTCTCTCTCCATCTCACGACGTAGAAGTACTCTAGGTTCGATAACCTAATATCTAAGGAATCCACTTTAGAAAAGAGTTTGTTAGAACATAAACGTGAGAGAAAAGGAAAGACAATGGTTAATAAGATGGAATTTGTTATGGTGGCAACTAAAAAGCCACCTACCATGCTGAAAGTCAAGCATGCTATAGAAATAGCCAAGCCAACCACTACAGAGCAAAAAGCCCCTGTTAAGAGACCAAGCATAAAAGAAAGAAATGAGCTGCCTTATACATTTCATCCCGATGACTTGGAGAGTATTTTCAAACAAACAATCGAATCTTAGGATATCATACACCTCGAGTCAAAGAGGCCTGCAGAAGCTAACAAAGTCAATGATCCAAAATACTATAAGTATCATCATATCTTAGGTCATACCCTACAATATTGCTTTGTTTTTAAAGGTAAGCTTTAAGAGTTAATTGAGAAAAAAACTGTGGAGTTGGATGCAAACATAGGTCTATGGAAAAAATGCGGTCTTCATTGATGAGAATGTACACAACCTTATCATAGTAATCCCTCAGGATAACTTTGACGATGAGGGAGATGACTAGGTTATATTTGAGTGCAAAAGCTACAAGCAAGAGCAGACTTTAGTCCACTAAAGCAAGGATAAAATAGATATATAACCTTGTTAAATGTGCTCAAAAGAGGCCACTACGTATGAAAGGGGTGACTAAGAAGAAATGAAAGATTCTTAAAGCGAAGGGCTCTCACCCACTACTTCATACTGATTAATTGCTAGAACAATCCCTACGTATGTCAGTGACATTGAAAGAATTTATACTCGGAGACCTGCTCAAGTCTCTAGTCATTACTTGCAACATGGCCTCAATTGTACATGATAGTAATCATTGCCTACTTAGGGTCATACAACCAACAATCGTGCCACGTGGGTCAACAATATTGATTGATTTATTGTATAGTAATTTAACATACCAAGACCACTCAAAGGGCTAACTACTCCAATCACATGGTTTGGATATAGTATTGAAAACATTTATATTACACTAGTAGACTCTGTACATGATCCACCATTTCGTCCAAAAAAAATTACACGCTTGCCCATGATTTCATGGAAGCACACATATTTCTAGAATGCATTAAGCAAGTTTAGGTGATGAGTTTTTCCTTTCCGTCAAGCTATATATATAAAGACATTTCACCCTGGCTTTAAGGTTCCTTTATTCATTATTTTCTTAGATGAAGACTATCAGTGCCCACGGCGTCATTTGTTCAAGTTTATGATATCATGTAGAGAAGTAATGCATAATGATAATCTATTATTGCGACTACTTCCACTCTCTCTAGATGGTCTGCCTCTATATTAGAATATTGACTTAATACCGCAAAGCATACCTTCTTAGGATTACTTTATCGAAATGTTCATTCACAAATTCATGAGGCCTGGCATAGAACCCTATGATCCTTGGAACACTGATCCTTTAAGACAACCTCCTTAACAACAAACTTACGAAGGGTTTGCTGGTCCCCCAGTACTCTAATGCTTGATTCATGATGCTTTGGTGAGTCAAGACAGCCGACCAGGAACAAAATATACCTTACTTAGTTTCTTGATGAATACCCGCTCCCTCCACTTACATTATATATAGGGGACAGAGATCCACACTATCATACCAGTCTTTTCTTATAGGAAACTAGATTTCCAAGCATCGCACATAATCTACTGGTGCGATTTTTCCCAGTTTGTTTGGATTAGCATGCTTTTGATTGGTACTTAACTTTACCGTCTTGCCATATCTCTTTGTGGCCAATGCTCATTGATCGTTTCTATCACCATCAAAGGGCATATAGGCATGATCCCTAGAACATACAAAGTGTGATACAGTTTTTTCACAAGATCAATGGTACGTCAACATGGACGCCAGTGAATCCTCAACTTCAATTGAAGAAGACAAAGACTCCCCAAATCTGTGGCAGACTCTCTGTTGTGACTTATCCCTATAAAATATGCCGCCCCTAGTTACTAACTTAGATAGCTCTCATAGTGATAACTCTAGTTTTGTCATCGTGTCTAAAGTTTTTTTCAAAAAATGAGATGTCCATGCATCAACAGATAGAGGCTTGTAATGTAACCAAGCTTAAAATCACTACCCATGTGGAGGGACGTCAGCCACACACTCAGCATGTTAATCAAGTTATGTTACAATCAGGGAAACAGATACCGCCACGAGGCCACACCACCAACCAACAGGCTGACGCGATGAAAAAGGCTGATGAAGACCGAGCATAATAAGGATATCAAGAAGATGGATAATCCTATTCCATATAATGTAATGGTACATTTAAAGAAGATCCCATCATTATTGACTGTTTATGATGCTCTCTGTATGTCACCAAAATTTAGGGCCTCCATGGTATATGCACTGATTCACCCAGACGAGTTCATTACAAAATGATGAAGTTGCCAGAGCTTCTTGGCAAACGGCGACATGAGAAGGGTTATGCATGCCTACAGTCACTTTTGAGAACAGTAATCGCTACTTTGATGATTCTCATCATAATAGACCATTGTTTATCATAAGTACTATTGATGATCAACCCATGTCTAGGGTGATGATCAATGGTGGTTCAACGGTAAACATACTTCTAGCTAAAACAATAGCTTATCTGAGGGTTGACTCATCTCAGCTTAGGCCCAATAGCTTTATTATTCAAGGTCTCAATCAGAATGAACAATGTCCTCTTGGCTCTGTTAGGTTGAGGACTAAGTTTGGACACATAGAAGATTTGACACCTTTCCACATCAATGATGCAGATTTTACCTATAAGGCCCTCATCGGGTGGCTATAGATGCATAAATATTAAGTTGTCCCCTTTGCATTCCATTAATGCATTAAATACCCATGACAAGACATTTAGGGTACTATCGTAGTTGACGAAAACCCATTTCAAGTGGTAGATGCTTATTTTGTTGCTGCTATATATTATCAAAAAACTAGCCTCCAAGAAGCACTAAATAATACTCCAGGTGATGACAATGACAATAGTGTAAAGCCACAAAAGCTCAAGGTATGACATGTCATCAAAGTAATTAGGAATGAATTCACTCTATTACCTAATATGGTGGCACAAAATTTTGTCCTTCCGTTAGCACAATTGTTAGGGGTACGGATTGATTCTTATTGATCTCCCACCATCTTCCTCCCCGAAGGCCTTATTCAGTTAAAAGATGATTTAGGTTCCACATCAAAAAGAGAACCCAAGGATTTGGATAATTTGTTGCCACACATGAAATTGTCTCCTAAATTTCTCAAAAGTTATGGCTGTGACTGTCAAGGGGAATTGAATGATTCTTATAAGGGTAAGGAAGTTCTAACTTAAGAGTTAGAAGGTCTAGTCCATTCCAAAAACAAAGATGACACAAGAGGGTTAGGCTGACATCCCACCAAATTAAAAGTTTCCTCTTATAAGATAATAACATATGAGATCGAACTATTAGAAGATGTCCCCCTTAGAATGCTTGTTCGTAGAAGCACAGTCATAGTCCTCTTAAGACTTTATTATGGGGCAAGTTATGCCCCGACCTCCAGAACTTGACGATGGAGACTAAGCAACGGTTGAGGATTTGATCAAAGTAAATTTAGGAACCAACAAGGATCTTTGACCTACATTTATTAGTGCATGCCTTTGTCTAGAAGAATGAACACAATACCTTAAATTTCTTAAAGAAAATTGGGATGTATTCACCTGGAATTATTCTGAGACGTCAGGGTTGGATCCCAATGTGGCATTCCACCATCTCACTATTGATCTTCTTAACAACCCATCAAACAACACCCATACAAGGATAGACATGATATTGCCAATAAAATAGAAGGGGAAGTGGATAAATTTCTTAAAGCTAGATTTATCCGTGAGGTCCAATACCCGAAATGGCTTGCCAATATTGTACCTATACAAAAGAAGAATGGTCAAATTAGGGTGTGTATCGATTATAGGGACCTTAATAGTGCGTGTTCAAAAGATGATTTCTCATTACCCCTTACTGAGTTACTAGTGGATGCCACAATAGGGTATAAATCCCTATTTTTTATGGATGGGTATTCAGGGTACAACTGGATCCAAATAACTCCCAAAGATGAAGAAGCCACAACATTTCATATGCCAATCAGAATATTCTGTTATAGGGTTACGCCTTTTGGATTAAACAATATTGGTGCCACTTACCAGAGGACAATGACCTACATATTTGAGGACCTCCTATATGACGTAGTTGAATGCCATATTGATGATTTGGTCATTAAGACTTGAAAGGAAGTTTACCGTTCTTGAACAAAGAAATTAGTAAAATTTATTTGAACAACCACATATCTACATATGCTTTCCCATGATCATCATATGAATCTCTGAGATCTAATCTTAAAAGAAGTTTAAGAAGAATACCTCAATGGC
>JAOXJP010274043.1:0-19963 GCA_025762735.1 Platanus orientalis
GAAGTTAATTGAAAGGATTTTATTTTAAGTGACTAGTTTTCCTTCCACTATGATGTTAATGATTTAAAAGTTAGATTTTGCTACACATAGTAATAGCTTGGATTAAAAGTTTGTTTTAATTATAAGTATGAATGACAATGAATGAGTTAAGTAAATGTAAGAAATTAAAATAAAAAAAATTTTGGGACCCTTTTATAATATTCCACTGCAAAGGGTCTTGAGTAAGGGAAAGAAGAAGAGTGTAAAGAGATTTAACACTCTAAAGTCTTATCTAGTGATGGGATTTTGGGGCGTTACACTGAAACTAATATCTCATTTGACAAACCTAACTTGTTATACACATAGTCATCTAAAGAGGGTACTTGATACTTCTTGTTGCTAGACTCTTTATCAAGATAGACTTTTCTCAAGGCTTCTCAAAGCTCCTTAGCAGTCTCCTATTTGTTAGAAAACTGTTCGAACAACTCATCAGTTAATGATACTAAGAGGTAATAACTGGAAGTTTAATCATCACGATTGTACTTCTCTTTAGCATTAGTTGCTATTCTAATCCTTGCTTCAGTGGTTCTAGTGAGAATATGATATATGAGAGGTTCATTAGTAATACATACTTGACTTAAAGATGTTGAAACTAATACAAGATTTGACGTTCCCATCTCTTGAAGTTCTTCCCATTAAACTTATTGGCATTAGAACTATGACCAAAAGGGTTCACGTTCATGCTCATGCTTGTAACGGGCGTATACATATCTTCAAATTATTGGACTTATGAATTCAATATATGTAGTTGTGACATAGAAAAAATTAGCAATTACTTTGCTACAGTGTCACGATTTTGAGACTAAAGTAGAGTGTTGTGGGTTCGCAACTTAACTAAAGTGTCACAGGTTCGTGACTGAGCTACAATGTCATTACAGTGCTGCAACTTGATACAGTGTTGTTACAGTGCCAAAAAAACACATTTTCTTCCAAAAATTCCCTTAGCAGTCCCAAAACACCCATTTTGCACCCAAACATCAAAATCAAGTATTCCAACTTAATAAAATTAATTTTAACTAAGTGACCAGAGACATGGAGATGCCATTATTTCATTTATTAAATATAGTAGAGGCCTCCCATGAGATTGTGCAAGGGAGTGTGCCAAGATACAACCAAGCTTTGATCAACTCCTTGTCTTGCAAAGGGCTTGCACTTCCCAACAGTATGATATCTCCATGTAACTCATTGTCCTTTTTAGAGTCAAGTGTTCAAAACGTCCATAAAAACTTTTATGAAAAATTCAGCAAAGTCTCTCCTTATCAAGTTGTTTATCATATGTGAAAACTGACTCAAGAAGACAACGGTAGCACTATCAACTGAGTGGAGGTTCTTCTATGAGAACATACTTGGATTGAGGTGGTTTTCTAACCCAATGATGCAAAAAAGGGCCCCTCAAGGGAGGTGCTGATCCAAGGGATGTAATGGGCCTCATGTCCTTTAACACATACCCCTAAAAAAAAAAATAGGAGAGAAGGGTCTTCAATGGCAGCCTTTCTTCTTCTTCTTCTTCTTCTTCTTCTTCTTCTTTGTTCTCATATTTTCACTCTGTTTTTGCTAGGGGTGGTAATTCATGTTGGCGGGTCGGGTTCATGTTGTGTCGAGATAAGGTCTATGACTATATGGCTTAATCCAAACCTGACCCATTTATTCATCGTATCAAAGCGGGTTAACCCGCACACGTTTACAGTCAATCCTAGCTAACCCACGTATTTCGTGTTGGGTTCGTGTCGTGTTTTCACGAGTTATGTGGTAATTAGTGTTAACGGGTTAGATTCATGTCATGTTAAATTAAGGGTATACAACTACATGGGTCAACCCTAACCCAACCCATTATTAACCTACTTTGACCTAAAACACATTTACAATCAACCCTAACCCGCTTATTTCGTGTTGGATTTGTGTCGAGTTCATGGGTCATGTCAAACATTGCCACCCCTAGTTTTTTACAATTTGTAGCCTTAATCGTAATTGGGTTCTCAAACCCATTTCTTTAAGTTTTATAGTGATGATGGGCCCTAATCCCATCTCACCAACCCCCCCCTCACGTGTCAAATACTTAATGGATATCAATCTGGGCTTCTAGCTGTGATTAGGCCTTTCCCAAGGTGAGACGTGGGCGTTATACGGGCCAACCTATCCCCGACTAAACTTAGTCATGGACTGGGCCTTAATTGCGAACCTATCTCAGTTGCGACTCACAGACCTCGGTCATGAGTCCCATCTCAAATTGGCTCAGTGACACTTAGTCATCGTCCCAGTTCAGTCGCGACCTAGCCTAGGCGACAATTAGTCGCAAACCACACATCCTAGATTCACACAGTAGTACTGTACCAAACCCATTAGTCGTGACTAACATGGTTCGACTATCGGGAATGAATCTTGCAACCCTTTATATGACTCTGCAAAGATGCGTATATGCAAAGTTCAAAGTGCACTTCAAGTGCCCTTATGCTCAAGCCTTTGTCCTTTTGTCCGCACCCACACATGTACTTGTACCCGTGTTCATGCTCATGCTTGTGCACAGTGCACCTCAGTGCACTAGCAACATGGGAGAGAGTTCTCTCCAAAATACACAAGGTGGAGTTGTAAATTAACTTATAAGTTAAACAAATTTTTGGTCCCGACCAATGTGGGAATAAACAATTAAAAGAAATAATTTTTTTTTGAAAACAACATAGTTTGAAAACATAAACAGGGGAGCCGCGAATGGCTTTCGTTTTCAACAGAATATTCAAAAAGAATAAGTCTTTTCGCTTTACTAAAAATAAAAAATAAAACAAGACTTTTTAAACCATTCATCTATCCAATGCCCTTTACTACAAATTTTCCATCTGTAGATTAGCTTAGTGCCTTGTAAAAGAATGACCATATTTAGCTAAACCATTGATCTGATAGCTAGGCAACCCTTGGATTAGCCATGTATTCAATGTTCTACTCGACTTTGCATATACCCTCTCATGCATTCAGATCTTCTGTAGCTCTTAGTGTTCTTGTGTTGTTTTCACCACATAGTGACTTGTGAAAAGAATTGCTTAGGGACAAGAAAGTTATTTTATATTTATCCTCTTTTATGCTAAATGACTTTATTATTTTTATTTTTGCCATGCGTCACTGTGTGGTGTGAGCAACAAGAGAACAACACTGGAAAGAGGTGCAGAGGATTCTCTCTCCTTCTCATGTGTTGAACTTTTCTCCAAGTGTGTAACACCCCACAAAAGATCTAGTTTGCACCTATCATGACACAATGTTCATATAAAAATCTGCAAATGAGCCTGTATACTGACCATATTACCCTTTGAATATGTGTTGCATTGTGATTGCCACAGCATGGAAATTCTCTACAGTTCTCATTGGAGTATCCGGACTCCTATTATAATTAAAACTTCCAAGAAAAGACACCTTTCTTTTACCATGTTGCCCCGGGAGACTTCAAAGATGAAAATTGTCACAACAAATGTGACAAACACATGAAACCCTTTTGAGCCACCACCTAAGCTGCCATGAGTTCCGCAGGTATCAAAATCCTTTGCTACAGCACCCATTTGTATCAGCTTCAATCTAATCCATGAGAATCATAAGATAAGTGTTTCACTCCAATCCTTGATCACCACCAACCACTTCTTTTTGCATGGTCGACTAGATTTTTATTTTGCTTTATTTATTTATTTTTCTTGAGTTTAACTAGTTAGATGGACAATCAGCAGGGACAACTTGGGTGCATGCCATACCTCCAATGAAGCTCCATGCATCTCAACCCACTAAAAACTACTAACCCACTCCATACATTTTCAAACAGTTCTTCCAAATAAAGCAGACCATAATTCTAGTTTGGCTTTATGACCACATACCAACTCCTAACAAATGAAATGCTTGAGTCAACTTTACATGATGAAACTGAACTGAATGTAGAATTTTGTATGCTTACTTGAATCATTGGGAACTATCAATGGATTTTGACAACCCTTATGTTGAAATTTTGAGTCTTAAAAGGAGAAATGGGTCATGTTCATGTGTGAATACTCACACAATATTGTTGTAATTTGAATTCAATAGCATTATTGCAGATACAAATTTCAATCAATGATGAGTTTGTCTTTGACCACTCCACTAGAAGTTTCTACATAGCCTAGTGGTCAGTTCCATCTTAGAAATCTTTGCAGTTTTAATCCAACTATCTCTCCGCTTGAACTCTATTTTTTATTTTCCCAAGTCTTCTTACAAATCCACTTTCATAGACAGAAGGAATAGTAAATGGGCCATAAGTTGGTGATCATCAAATCAACTGACTTACATAAGAGGTTTTGTTGGACGTGTGTAGTGATCGTGTGCTTATAGAATCCTCTCCAAGACAAATCGCTTCATTACCTATTGTAGAGCAACACACATGCCTGACAAGGATATGTTGGTAAATAAACAATTATAATGGAGGGTCTTCTAGTAAATATACATATATTTACCTGTGTGTTATTTACCAAGATACCCTTGTAAGGTATGGATATTGCAAGTTTATTGCTAATGGAGGGATATCTCTCCCTTGTTCAATGGAGAGGATTTGAATCACAGATCATTACCATTTGCATCTACAGCAATCAGAAGCTCAGAACACATAGTCTTTCAATGTCGGCCAACTAACCAATTTTGTGGTTATGGGCACTTCTATGTGCACAGTTCAATGATTGATCTTCAATAGGGATGTCAATGGGCCTGAATAGCTTACAGGCCCATCCCCTCTTAGTTTAGCTCATGGACTGGTATTGGTTTTATATCATAAACCATATCAACATCGGGTCAAGGACAGCCCACACTTGAGAACCATTTCAGCTTGAAAACCCAAAATTTGAAGGCTTCCTGAAGTTGGGCCTAGGTTGAACTACACCGAGCCCTTGATAACAATTCAAGCTGTCTCTGTATTGTCAACACCAAGTTGATTTTATTGATAATGAACACAATTAAGAGTTCCTATGGTAAATAAAAAGTCCAAACTTCTTAAACCAGTTATGGTTTTACTCTATATTTCCTAAACAACTCTTATTAGAAGCATCAGTAGTTATTAAGCTCGTTCCTAGCAGGTCAAATCAAAATAACTGGGAACCAGCCTTTACGAGAATTTAAATTCACCTATCGACCCAGAAATCGTCTGGGAAACCTGAGCAACTCGACCATCAAACCTGTTTTATTGCTTGCTTAATTATAGCATAATTTATCTTATTTTGTATTTAACATGTATGAGCAAAAGCTTGGGTCCTCTTCTATCACATGAACTGCTGTTGAACAGAACTGCTCACCCTTCTTCAGACACGTGTCCCATGTAAAGATAATCTGGACCCACCATTGGTTGGGTCCCAGCCCAAAGATACCATGGGCCAAATTTTGGCTCAATCGAGTGATCATGACTGTGTATATCTGTTGCATTTAGTGGATGGCCAGAAATGATTATGTGAAAGCTTCGAACAAGAGAGTTGGGCTATTCTCCCATTAAGGAACTACAAATTAGATGGTTGGTTAAGAATCATCTGATCATGCTGAATTTCTTACTTGTTCAATAGTGGAAACTAATGTTGGGATTAATGCCTTAAGAAAAGCAGTTTTATTTTTTATTAATTATATCATAAATAATTAAATTTAAAGAATTTATTCATGCATGATATTTATCGTGAGGTGTTTATTATTTATTGAGACAAGATAAAGTCCTCAAGTAAGTCTATAAATGTTATATATGATGAAATTATATATGGGAGATCTAATTACCTAGTTCTAGTGAACTTAAAATATTCAAAACTGTGGTTAAGTCCAGGCATCTCACTCGTAATTGTCATGTGTAGAGCTTGTATTTGATAGAGCAATGAGAATTTTATTGCTAAAATAGTTAAATCAAATTCTACACATGAATATATAATTAAAGGCATTAAACTGGAATAAATTGAAATCATTGGCTTTTTGGATAATTCACTATTACATTGTAGGAGTATAAATGCTCAATGAGGAATCCATTGTCCCAACCTAATAGAATTACATCTAATTAGATTATATTGAAATTCTAAATCGAACGGTTATTTGATAAAAAGTTGATCAAATGATTTGGCATATTTATTTTTAGAAATATTATTTTAAAAGATGTTTTTTTTTTTTTGGTAGTCCAATCGAATTGTATACGAGTTTAAAAGGATTTATCATCCTTGGACATTTCTATCCTTCTCAATAGCTAAAATATATGGTTTAGTCTTATATGAGAGATGGCATTTTTTTTATTATTTAATATTCTTGGGACTCAATTTTAATAGGTTAATGAGCTTAATGGCAATTAGTAATATCTGAAAGTTTTCTTTTTAATAACAAAACTTTATAGATTTATTTGAAATTATAAATTTTCAGAGAGAGAGAGAGAGAGAGAGAGGTTGTGCTTGCCAAAGGAGATATCAATTATTTAGAAAGATTCAAAGTGATATTTTCTATATACTGGGAAAACGCTAACCTTTCATATAGGATTTAAATTAAATAATCTATTTGATTTAGATTAAATATAAAGTTTCAAAAATTTTTTCTATAAATTGGGCTTTAAGATGGTGACTCAAACCATATAGAAGCTAGGTTTTGTTTAATCTTCTCTCTCTCTCTTAGCCCTACCGTTAAAAGTCAAAAAATGTGTTAAAATAATATGCCTTCCAAGAATGAAATCTTGTTTACATTCAACCTAATACCCTTTGCGTGCACATCACTCGTTATTTGAGACTATAAACTATAAACTTCTCAAATTTAAAAATCAATTTTATGCCATTCTTATCAACTAAATATTCTGAAATGAGATTCTTTCATAGTTTTGGTACATGGAGAATGTCTTTTAATGCCATAGTCTTACCTAACTTAAAATTCAGTTTAACATCACTTTTTTCTATTATTTTGATGGTAACTAAGTATTCGTGAAGAATTAAACCTTACATCCACTGATTCATTGGTCTTAAAGATGAATTTGTCGTTTGAAATATGATGGTTGCACTAGAATTTATCCACCAACCCTATTGATCTTAGGCATAATAGCCACTATTTTTTTTTTCCTGTATTCTTTTGATATCTACATTCCCCACCAAAGCGTCCAAACTTTCCACAAACATAGCAACTAATTTTCTTTCTGTTTGTAGAATCTTTCTTGATTTTTGAGTTACTTTAGGTTTACTAATTCCTCTTAGATCGGGTCGATTAAATTTATCAGATAAAAATTTTCTATCTCATTATTAGTCTGAAAAATATAAGCTTTAGATTCAAACTTTGCCAACTCCCAATTTTTTTATTTCAGATCTTAGACTCATCTTTTATTTGAAAGTGTTAAAAGTCTTGAAGAAGTTCATCCATACCCAACTTTTTTCTTTTTGTGCTTTAATTTACTTTTGTGATCTTTCCATGAAGTAAAAAAAGGTTATAACTACTCCCACTTGGAAAATCCCATCGACTTTAATGCATCAGTCTTCAAATTAATTGGAGATGACTTTCTACTCAATACATTTGATCAAGAGCCGGTTCTTCATCAACTATTGTAAATTTTATGTCAATATTGTTATTTAAAAGTTCTCTTTAATTAATGTCCTTGGTCTTGGATTTATGGGCTAATGTATTCCACATTTCTATTAAAAGCTGTTCTTGAACACATGTTGAAGAGAGAATCCAAGAACGCATTGAAAATTTGTCCTCCACAGAAGTAATCATCTTCCCCCCATTGGTAGCAGCTTTCGAGTCTTTCCTCCAAGAGACTAGATGGGGGCGAGAATGTTCAGGACCCTGAGCATTGTCAATAGGAAATAGATTTCTTGTTGCCACCATTTGAAATCTACTGCATGAAAGTGAGCCAAATGCAAAGGTTCTTGAATCAGTAAAGCATGTGTCTCCATCAGTAGTATGATCTTTGATGTAAATAAAGTCAAAAGCATCGTTTGGTGCCGGCTTTTTTCAGTCAGAGTTTAATCATCTCATCTATAATAGGGTTTAGATGATTAAGCCTACAATATATAATCAAGCTCAAAATTTTTGATGTTATATCTTGCTTGTACTCACAAAAAAGAGTCAAACCCTACCTATTATATAGATGAATAACACCAAACCTTTGACTGAGACTTCAAGGGTTGCACAAAGGGCTAGGAGGAAGTAACTATAAACTACTATAAACTGTCTTTCATTTGCACAAAGGTACACATAACACCAAATATCCAATTATAACTATAAACTGTCTTTCATTTGTTCTTTTAAACAAAGTAAAAGCAATTATCTTTAATACGTTTGTAATGTCTACCAGTCAAAACTTTAAACTTAATACAAGCTATTATTTAAAATTCATGCAGCCTTTGAATTTTGAAATTAAAATATTAACACGAAGTACACAATAAGCTAGTAAAATTTTTTCACAGAGGTAGGGTGTGATAGCAAATCTGTGGAACACCTTTTGGACCTCCACTTAAGCTGTAGGGATGTTAATGAGCCGAGCTTTGCCAAGTTCAGCTCAGGCTTGTCACAGAAGGATGAGGTTCATGCTCGAGTTTGCGGTTCTCAGCTCAGGCTCTGCTCATTAAGATTGAGGTGAGCTTGTCTCAGGCTCAGCTCAGTTCACCAAACTCAAGCTTAGGCCTGAATCTTAATGTCCAATAGCCCATGAGCCAAACCTACTCCTAATTGTTAGAGGTATGGCAATTTGAAACAGACATATATATATATATATATATGATAAGGTAAATCTATAGTACATCTTTAATGAGCTGAGCCCAGTAAAGCTCCGCTCAGGCTCACTCAGCTATACGAGCTCAATTAGAGGCCTAAACAAGGCTCAAGCTCAGCTCATGGTGAGATTGGACAGCCCTAAAGCTGTCATTCTTAAGATTTGAAAACTCCAGTAGACAGGCCATTTAAGAATCCCGTTTATGTAAAAGCAACATAAAATCAATAAAACTATAATGTTCCAGACGATGAAGTTTCAGCATCAGCCTATTCCATGAGATTACTCTAATCCTGGAGCCCCACCAACCACATCGTTGTGCAAAGCTGACCTTAGGGCTGGGCCTAATCTGAGAATTGGATTGAAAAGTTCCGGCCCAGGCTTAGGCATGACAGGGCCCCAAGCTTGAGTTTAAGCCCCAGGTTAAGCTTGAGCCATGCTAGAACTAACTTTGGTATATATATATATATATATATGTACTAATGGTCTTGAGTTAGCCGAAGGCCCATGGAGTTAAGTGAGGCCATACGCAGGCCTAGAACTGGATTTTTAGGCCCTGACCCTATACTATATAAAATGGGCTTTTTCTCGGGCCCATAACTATCAGTTCTAATGTAAATACGTAATCGTATCTTACTTAGATGCTTATAATTTCAAGCTTATAAGAGACAGGACAAGAGATGCTTCCCTAAGTTGCCACTGCGTATGTTCATATAAAAATTGATATGTTATATTTATTTTATTTATATATTTATATTTCTTTTTCAAGAATATGCACAATCAGCAGGGACTACTTACGTCCCCTATAACAAGATGAGCTCATGTACACAATGAAAGATTGCTTCGGTGCATCTCAAGCGCTAGTGTGTCCGCCCCTGATGCATGGCGGACCTTGTTCGTTCGTTAGGGTCACATCAAATCCGAGGTGTCATGCACTTGTTTAAGTTTCCAATATAAACTCAGCAAAAACTTTTTTGTGTATGGACACCATTCCAAACCCCATAAAGATAATTGGAAATCCGTCAAATATTTTAAACAAATAGATTTTTTGAAATAAGATTCATATCCATATCTGTATATTTATACGGATATTGGATCCGGATCTTGATATCGAATTACATGAACAACTTCATATTTATAACAATATATACTCTCACCAACGCGTTCATTAGGCTTCCTACATTATGGGTTATGTATTTACTTATATACTGTATTTTTTATTTTTTTAACAAGACTCACCGTATTATAATAAAACTATTAATCTATAACCATTGATTATATACATATATATAACTAGAGTGGATCAGTAGATTACAAATCCACACTTGATCCTATTATAAACAGATCTTTTCGAAATGAATTGAATATCAAAACGGATTTTCTAATGTGAAAAACTGTGCAGCAACCCTCTTGCACCAAGTGTTGGGTGACATGTGGTGAAGAAAGCGAAAAGAACACTCAGCACTAAGCATAAAATGTGGTGGTTTCGTATTTATTGCCTTGTTTCACCCAACATTTAGGTCGCTGCACGGTTTCTTGCTGTAGGAAATCTATTTTGATCAAATATTTAATGGGAATTAATGGATCCATATTCTCTTTAAGTGGATAAAAAATGAATCGGATATAGAAAAATATCCGGATCATTTACAGCTCTAGTTTACCTTATTTTGATTACTGTACTGGAAGCTTCTATTTTTTTTTTAATTTTTTTGGTGAAAACTATATGCTTCCATAATAGCTAAGAAAAATTACGTTTTGTTTTGTTTTGTCTTTTTTACTTTACTTTTCTTTTCTGTTTGGTAAAATAAAATAACCCAAATATATGTCCACTTTATACTCTAATTTTTATATTGCTAGGTCCACAGTTTTACACTAGCAGTTTACTTTCTTAGGCAAAAGGGGAGGATCTATAATATACATGACTAGCTTAAACCATAATAACAATCATTCGATCAAAATCCAATGGATCAAAAGTTGGTAATCATCCAATTAGGTTGACTTGACTAAAAAGTTTTTGTTATCCAAATGTACTGGTTTTGTTCTTACATAGACCATTGAGTTCGAATCTAATCCCTTAAGGCTGCGTTTGGCAGCCACCTGTAATGTAATCATTTCATTTGAGTTTCTCAAGGAATTTGTAGCCATGAGATGATGGTTCTGTAATGAACTCATTCAAATGTATACTAATTTGTTAACTACAATTGTAAATGAATTCATCTTAGGTTTTTCAGTAAAATGAAATAACTTATGTTATCAAGCACAAATGGCTGCAAATCTGAATGAGCTCATTATAAACCATCCCCTCGTAGCTACAAATGCCTTGAAAAACTCAAATGAAATGAATACAGTACAGGTGGCTTCCAAATAGGCTATAAACAAATGGAGAGAAATCTATGCAATACAAATTAGAGTGAAACAAGGGTGTTTTGGCAAATTGCTCTCTTTGGCATGCAATCTTGATTTTTGCGATTGTGGTCTAGATCTAAGACCAACAAACTGCAATCAAGCTGATCATAGATCAGATTGTGACAATCGTTTGACTACAATATTTCAAGACTGCGATTAATGGATTAAATTGAAAACATAGCATTTTGGCATGCGATCTGAAGATTGCAAAAGCATTATGAAATCAAGAAGAGGGAATCCATAAAAAAACAGAGAGGGGATTATAGTTAGAGGAGAAACTGAAATGTTAACCCAAAGAGAACAAGGTGAAGGAACAAAGAAATGTTAACCCAAACCATCAAAAACCTAGATGATAGAGTTTCAAAAAGATGAATCCTAACCCAAATCCAAAAAAACTCCCATCTAATTTTAGAGATAGACAAAGGGGAATGAATAAAAAGAAACCCATTTATTTTTAGAGAGAGATTGAACCTTTGAATGGGGACTAAACCCAAATGAAACTATTAGATAAATGGAGACAAAAAAATTATAGCCTCCTCGAGATTGAACCTATGGTGACTGCTAAGTTAGGTCCAAACTCACCATGACCTGGTTCTTTGAGATTAGGCTAAGGATGATCTATGCTAGAGAAATCTTGTTAAAAGCAAGAGTAATAATTAATTAAGATCCAAAACTTTCAAAACAAAGTGTTTAGAGTTGATTCAAATGCATGAATTTGCAAAATCTAATACACACATTAGATCAAAAATCTTCTTTTTCAACTCACATTTGGTGTTTGATACCTCAAACTTTTTAATACGAGACATAGAGGGATTTCGCTTTCCAATGTGAGAACACGACTTAGAAGAATGGAGTTCATCCTAAACTTAGCGAGATTCTGAGAAGGATCTGCTCCAAAACCTTCTTCTTCTCTTTTTATTTTTTTGGTAAAGGGGGGCATTTATAGAGAAGAGGAAATTATTGAAGAAGAGTCACAAGGAATGGCTTCATGAAGCCATTCTAAAGCCTACCCTAGGAATGTTGCAGAAGGGTAGTTATCCGGCCTATGATGGGCCAACTTGTGGGTCACAGTGTTGAAGTTTTCTATTAGCATGGGAGAATATTATAATATCAAACAAAATTAAATAAGATGAGCAGTTTCGTAAAACTACTCTAAGGTGGTCAACTGACAGGGTGATGCTGGAGATTGTCGTTTATAGTCTTTGAGTCACCTTCAAGGATAATGGAGATATGGCAAGGGAAAGAGAAAAACGCAAGCCAGTATAAGCAGTAGAAGCTTTAGCTTCTTCAATCAAATGAGAAGAGGATTTATGGACCTTAGCTTCCACAAAACAAACCTCAGCATCTCTAATAACAACATCAACTCTTTCCCTAGACAAATTGAAGAAGGAATCATCAAATTTTACTTTTAGAAAACCCCGATGAGGGGTAGACTTGCAAAATTAGTCAGTCATGCTATTCAGTGGAGGGGTCGGCTCACCAAATTTTGGCATCTCTTGAGATAAGGTACTCGCATCCAATAAAACCTTCCTTAATTAGGAGGTGAGTTCTCAAAAACAAAATTATTCTTGCATTTCCAAATGAACCAGCATATAATGCAATGTAACTTAAGATGTATCAATGATCTCTTTTTGGGGTAATGGGTAGATTCATCCAACCTTTGATCCATTCAGCAAAGGTTTGGGAGGGGAGAGAGGAGTTTCTAAAGGAGAGGATTGAGCCATACCAAACAGTATCTAAGAGGGAACAAGAAATAAGGTGATGAAAGGTGGTTTCGGGATGAAGACCACACATTGGATAGTTGGGCTTGGGGATGAATTTCCTTCTTAAGAGGTCAACCATATGGGGTATGCCTTTACAGGCTTTCCAAAGAAAAATATTAATTTTGAAAGGGATGTTAAGCCCTCATATATGGTTCCACTGAACCCTTTGAGTAGAGGGAGGAGGGATTGAGCGATGAGATGAAACAATCATGGAGTATGCTAATTTAACAAAGAAAAAACCTAAATGAGAGAGAGGACAAAACCAGGAATCAGGGGTGGGGTATAAAGATAATGAAATTCTTCTAATTGAATCAAGCTCAGGTAAACTAATTAGAAGACTAAATGGGTAGAGGTCTCATTCACATGTTGATGGAGAGATTAGATCAACAACTTTGGATAGGGTGGAATTAGGGGCTTTAGAGGAAAAGAGCTTAAATGAGGGGACAAAGGGGATTAATGGATCAACACAAATATCAGTGGTTACACCATCACCAATCTCGTGGAAAATCCTTTTAAGAAGGATGTCTCTTCCAATAGTAATGCTTTTACAAACCTAAGAGCAATTAGAGGAGAATTTTGTAGAGAAGAAATCTTTGTTTGGGAAGTAGAGGGATTTGAGAAGACACATCTAGAGAGCATCCGGATTTTGAATGATTCTCCAAGAAAGCTTGGAAAGAAGGGTCATATTGAAGGAGTGAAGGCCATGGAGACCGATAGCCTTAGCTCCTTTGACAAGCTTGAGCTCTAACCAATAAAGCAGCCAAATCATTTATCATTGTCAAAAGAAGACCACCAAAAGTTTCTTTGTTGGGAATCAATGACTTTTGTGATTTTTTTTGGGGAGAAGGAAGCAAAACATTGCATATTGCGGGATTCTATAAACTAAAGATTTTAGGAGGCTTTCCTTCTCTGCTTGGGAAAGTAAATTTTGTTTCCATCATTGAATTTTTAAGGCAGTTCTTTCATTAATGTAGGAAAAATCTTAATTTTTTTCCCAATTGAGAAGGGTAGACCTAAGTACATTGAAGGGGATTGCACGGGCTTGATTTTAATGGAATTTGAAATAATTTTTAGTAATTTAAGGGGAGTTTGATTGCTGAAAATAATTTCAGATTTGTTAAGATTAACATCTTAGCCCAAGGCTTTCTTGTAATCCTTAAGACCATGAAATAGAGATTTTGTAGTAGGATTAGCACCAACCCTAGGAAAAGGGTGCACCCCACCCTATTTCTTTTAATCATGTCTATGGAGATAGAATGTACCAAAAAAAGAAAGTGTTGAGAACCCAAAAGAAAGAAAAGATTTTGATCATTTCATTCAAAAAAATATCAAAAAATGAATGAGAGAAACAATAGAGTCTGGTTGAAAAATCTCAAAAAAGAGGTTGTTGATTCAATTTTGAAATAGGTTAGAAGCTAGAATATTGTTACCTATAACGTACCCAAATAATAAAGATAAAAAAGAAATGTAAAAATAGAAGAAAATGTGAGAAGAGAGGAGCTCATTTAAGGGAACTTAAACCTCCTAGATAAGGCCACTTTAAGGGGGCTCGCCTCCAAAGATCGACAAAAGCAATTTTCATTCATTCTTATGTTAACTCAATTACAACTCCTCTATAAATAGAACTTAAACTCTTTCAAGATAAATCAAAGATACGATTACCTTATTGGTAACCACTAAACTTTTCTAATACTAACAACATACAAACTAAACAAATTAGAGATAATCCTATGTTGACACAACAAGTCAAATCCTTAAATGTGCTTGCAATTAGACACGTGGCATTCTCTTCCCCTTAAAAAAAAAACCTTGTCATCAAGGTTTGGCTCAGGCTAAGAAGTCTAATGTAGAGGCGTAAGAAGATTTAAGAATTTTGGGGGTAGGATGACTTTCGAAAAATCTAGCCTTCTCCTAGCCTCTGGCTCAAACTTTGGGTTAGATTTCTCCAACTCTTCTTCTGGTTCATATTCCTCAGGGTCTTCTTCCGATTCTGAGTTGTTGCTCAATATCTTGATCACCAGAACTTGCCCCGCTGACACCTTAGTTGCCAAGAGATCCTTCAACGTGTCATTTACCCTTGAAAACTTTTGTAGAATCTTCTGTAACATCTCATCAATCATTGTTGATCTGATTCTGTTTGACATTGGTGGACAAGAAATCCAAGCTCTGATATCACTTATAATGTACCCAAATAATAAAGATAAAAAGAAATGTAAAAATAAAATAAAATGTGAGAAGAGATGAGCTTATTCGAGGGAACTCCTAGATAAAGCCACTTCCAGGGGCTCACCTCCAAAGATCAACAAAGCCAATATTCATTCATTCATATGTTAATTCAATTACAACTTCTCTTTAAATAGAACTTGAACTCCTAAAAGATAAGTCAAAGATACGATTATCTAATTGGTAACCACTAAGATATTTTAATAATACCACATAACAAACTAAACAAATAAGAGATAAGCCTACATTGACTCAATAAACCAAATCCCTAATTGGGCTTGCAACTAAACACATGACATTATCGAGAAGTTCAAAGATTATCACTCAGCTTTATTTCTAAGGGATTAAATTACCTATATTTCTGTCAACAAACCTAAGGTAAAGAAGGCTGCTTTGTTGTGGAATCCTCCCATCACGGGTACTTTGAAACTAAATTTTGATGGAGTAACCAAAGGAAATCCGGGTTGTGGGGCTTCGGATGTGTTGTTAGGGATTGTAACAGTAAAGTTATTCATGCAATATGTGGTCTACTAAGTCCTTGTAACTCTAGAAAGGCTAAAACTTTGGGTTTGTTAATGGATCTATCTAAAATAAAAAGATGGTGGCACACAAATGCATTGTTGAAGGGATTCATCTAAAGTTATTACTTATTAGGTGGGGTATGGATGAGGGAGATGGGTCATAAATTTTGGCTCATTATTTGAATGAGATTCAGGTTATATCCACTTTATTGGCCATGTTTTTTGTTCATGTTCCAAGTGAACAAATGTATTGGCTGATTAAGTTAGCTAACTTGGGGTGGGGCTTTTGGTTATGTTTATGAGTAGTGAGATTCCGGATCCTTGTTTGTAAAGGTTAGTTTGTAGTTGTTGTTGTATTAGTATTTTTCCCCTTTTTAATAAAGTCGTTAGTTATCCAAAAAAACATCTTGGAAAATAAAGTATTTTTCAAGTGGCAAACAAACACTTGGAATATGAGAGACAAAAAAATCTTCTTTTTCAACTCACATTTGTTGTTTGGTACCTCAAACTTTTTAGGGAAAGGATCTGCTACACCCAAAACAGTATGTTCCTCTGTGTTGGCACACACCATAACCTAACACGTGATGGGTTTTTTGAATTTGGTGCCTCTTTTAAATAGTGAGCAAATGTCAATTTGAACACTTTTATTTATGGTTTTGACCCTATAAACCCCATCTTATGGGTACCTATATTTTCGTTTGAAAACTGTTTTTATAGTTTTAGCTTTATACACCTCACCATTTGTGTGTTGAGACACATGGGGACATAGTGATTTGAGTTTAGTAGATTCTTTCCAATTTTTTATTATGAAAGCAGAGAGAGGGATTTTGCTTTCCAATGTGAGAACACAACTTAGAATAATAGAGTACAAGTTTAACTTGCAAGATTTTGGGAAGGATCTGTTCAAAAACCACGAAATAAAGGTTTTGAAGTAGAATTAGCACCCAAACCTTAGGAAAGGTGTGCACCCCACCCAACTTCCTTTAAGCAGTGTCTGTTGAGATGGAATGTACCAACAAGAAAGTGTTGAGAATCCAAAAGAAAAACAATTTTCTTGAGCATTTCAATCAGAAATTAATGAGAGAAACAATATAGCCCAAAAAATATCAGAAAGTAGAGTATTTTCCAAGTGGTAAACAAACACCCTCGGAAATTTTTCCTTCGAAATTTTTAATTTTTAATTTTTGAAAATTTTAGATTTTATCAACAAACAGACGCAGTCTTATAGAGAATCTCCATTGAAGAAAGATTATTTATTATATTGAATTAGCTTTAATCAAAAGATCAAATGAACAATAAATAAATAAATAATAGACCAATCGGTATCAAGGGTAAATGAACCTCCTCTACCACATTAGCCCTCAGCCAATAAACAAGTTTGTTTCTAAAGTGTGAAGGACTTTTTGACACATGTATACACCAACCCTCTTCATATGCACATGCATTCTTATGATATTTGGGAAAAGACAAGTTTATAAGCATTCATGGGAAGAACATATATAGCAACTCTCCCTCGCCAATCTAGTGAGAAGCCCAGTTTGAAGAAGGCAAAACTACACTATAGTAAGAATTCTATCTCGATCTGATCAACCACGAAGGTCAGATCTGAAGAAGAATTTCCATATTTCCCAAAGACAAAGAAACTTGCCATCCACCCCTTTTTCACCATTGACCATTAATCGAATGGCCTCACTCATGTAAGAAGCGTAAATCAAGAGAGTAATAAACCATCTCATCATCTCAATATAGTCCTTTTATTTTAATTTTTTTTTTTTAATTTTCTATGAAAATCATGTTAATTTCAAACATGAAATTTGTATTGATAGTGGTCCCGCTGTTAGATCCCATTTTATGATTTTGTCTCAACACTATACTTTTTATATATATATAACGATCAATTTATTAGAGACAAACACAAAAATATTAAATACAACAAAATAAAGCTCAAAAGCAAGACACCTCACTCAGACATCGAGCTTCTTTTAAAAACTAGGGACAAACCTACCCCCCTTTTAGTAAACAAATCAGCAACATCATTTATTTATGAGGAAACATGACAAATAGAAATATTTAATGATTTTGCCAAATCCTTCATTTCATATAACAGGTGAACTCTCTCTCTCTCTCTGTGTGTGTGTGTGTTTGTGTGTGTGAGTGAGAGAGAGAGGATAGTGTTTGATCCATTCTCAATTATGCACTCAATTGTGTCTTGTAAGGTTTGTTAACCGACATTATTGAGAAGAATGAAATATATAATTAATTGGTCTTTTGCTTTATTCTCTTAACATTGTTTAAGTTTACCGTTGTGAAAGGGAATATGATTTGTCCCAAAAAGAGGAATATATTAACTTAGTCGGTGGCCATAGGCCACAATAATTTGTATTAAAAACAAAACACCACAACTATATATATATATATATTCCTAAAATTTCAAAGAAAGGTTCAGAGGTCTCGTATAGGCTAAACCTCAATCCTCCCTTTTATAATAAAAAGGAAATGGCAATCAAGGAAATATACTTAGTTTTTGGAAAAGAATTACAGTTGAGCCACAAATTAGAAGGCATGCAGAACACGTATATATAATATAAAACCTTACGAAAAGCTGGTTCTAGGATCATGGAGTATGGCAGGTGTTTACAATTGGATCTTGAGGTACTCCATGTACCTCAGCTTAGCATGACTACAACCCCAAACCCCTTAGGAGAAAGTATGAATAAGAGTAGGTTCATGCTGGAACACACCCAAGATCTGTAGCCAGGGTGATAGAATCCTTTTCTTAGATATTGATAGAATAGTGAGGATCCACTACCAGTATTGAATATCTTATCTTCTTTTATCCTGGTGCATAATGTCTATAATCTACATGTACTGTATTTCTTTAGTCTACCAATCCTCAAGGAAATGGATTCCAAGTTCCAACCCAAGGGGTTTCCCATGATAGAGCACTTGCTGTAGATCCTAAGTTTACTCCTCAGTCCTCACAGTTTGAAGGAATAAACATACGTGACTGATGTCCACTCGTGTCAAAACAAGGTTTATCAGTACTTTTATGACCATAATGACCTGTTTAATAGGATGCCATGGAGCTACAATCTGACAGCTAGGGGGTCTAGATATTGTGCATTACTGAACCAAAAGAAATCATCCAAGGGGCCATATTCTTAGCTGTGGAGCCTCAGTGTATCCTTAAATCCCCGGCACAAAAGTTTCAAAAACTACTTTTTATTTGAACCCACTATTAGACTTGTCCAACTTAAGAGTGGTAATAGCCCTACTTAAGACATTAGCAGACCTTATTAGCAGACTACAAAGTCAGTTCTCAACCACGCTTTTATCTGTGTTCGTTTAAATAATCAAAAGAATTCTAACAAACATTCAAAATGCTCGAAGATTTTATGGTTAATTAAGAATCATCTAAACATACAGATTGGATTATGAAAGTCAGAAAAGTCCCTAAAACATATGCATATCAGCAGACTCTAGACAGTCAACTCAGAAAGTCCCTAAAACATATGTATATCAAAAAAGGATTATGAATGTTTGTTATTATTATTATTTTTTTGCATGAGTTCATAATTTTTTATTAATGACTCTAGCAAGTCATGACGGGTGGGATTGCATTGGGTCAGATGTTTGACCTGCTTTGCAGTGTGTGGTCCAGTGTCAATGATGATATGGGTGTTAAATGGGTCAGCTTGGCCTAGCCTGAGTAATTACACGGGCTGGGTCGAACCATTAGCTAAACTATGAAGTCCGCAGCATGACCTGCAACCCACCTATATACCGGGTTTCAGACTGGGATTATTCGGACCGGACTTAAGATGAAATGACCCTCAAATATAGCTGTTAGATGTTAAAAAAATGGGGGGTATATATTAGGTTCTCAAAATGCTTCTTTTTTAGACTATTAAATTGTCAAAATAATGACATTTTGATCAATTAAAAAACAAAAAAGACCAAAATACTTAAAATATGATCATTAAATCTTAAAAATAGAGGCATTTTTGGATTTTGTTGATTAACCATTTTTAGAGATCGCATGGGCATTAGATTAGGTGTAGGGGTGGGCATGAGCCGGGCTGGCCCTAGCCTGACCCTCAAATTGGCCCGAAAAGCCCAGCCCGAGCTAGGCTCAGTGAGGGCCTGAACCCAGCCCTAGGCCCGCACTTTTATTGAGGGCCGGGCTTGGGTTTACCTCTGCCCGGCCCAAAGCCCAAACTTTTACATACATAATATACCAATTATTTTAAAATTATCAATAGTATATAGCTTAGTTGATAAAAATTATTTTTTACAATAAGTATTGGGTTAAGTCC